>OZ019955.1:223412-271598 GCA_963970385.1 Theonella swinhoei | reverse complement strand
GCACTGGCGTGAAATACGAACACACACACACACACACACACACACACACACTCACACTCACACTCACACTCACACTCACACTCACACTCACACTCACACACACACACACACACACACACACACACACACACACACACACACACACACACACACACACACACACACACACACAGAAAAACCATTGTTCCGACCTACTAGGTAGGCTCACTCCGCTCACCAATAACTAATCTTAAACCACAACTGGACTGTTCCTCCAGACTCACCTGGTGACTGTGGCTGGGAGTCATCTGAGGGAAGTTCGTTCTGCATGTCCTCTGGGACAAGATACTCCGCCCACCGGCCCTCTTTACCCCCCTCCGCACGAAGCAGCTCAAATTGGTCTTCATGGGCTGCCACAGCCTCCCTGAATTTCTATAGGAGAGAAATGAACACATAGCTTGGTCATCGGGCTAGGAAGCTCATTTAATATGCAAAAGAAGCAGCTCATTGATATGCAAAGTTGAACTATCCAGCAAAGCAAATGGAACTTCTTTATCAGAACAGTAGATTGATAACCTCTAGTCGGTTCCTGTGGACAGCGATGGTGTCCTCACTGGCTCTGGTCGGGATGGCATTGCACCGCTCGTCCAGTAGGCGACTGTGAATCTCACACAACCAGTTACAGAAACTGGTAAAACTGGTTAGGAAGTTAGTAAACTCGGCACTCATTTCTTCGTGTGTCTGTCGCTGGAGGTCCAACCGACGTTGGAGTTGCTCCCACCTCATCTTGACCCCCTCCACCTATAAGAGAAAATATCACCCACGTGACTCTGCCTCCCTCCCCTCACCCTCCCATCATCACCTTCTCACTAACTCCTCCATCATCTCTCTCCCTCCCATCACTCTCCTTTGCATTCTTAAATTCTTCCATGATATTGTCTGATGTGGCCTCGAGGGCACTTAATAGAACTTCTTTTTCTGCCATCTCAGCTTCTAATTCCTGAGAGAGAGAGAGAGAGAGAGAGAGAGAGAGAGAGAGAGAGAGGGGGGGGGGAGGGAGGGAGGGAGGGAGGGAGGGGGGGAGGGAGGGAGATCATTCATCATTTCCACTTCATATACACACATGACATATCCATTACCTTCGTATCATTCAACAACTCTGTGGGAGACACAAGAGGTGTCTCGGTACTCTCTGCCCTGGCCTCAAGGATGTCCAGACGAGACTCCGCCTCCTCCAACCACTGACATATTTCGCCATGGTTACTATGAAACTCCACCCACCACTCAATGAAGAGCTGTAGACGTATCTTAGCAGTGGCAGAGTCATTGCTCAGTGACTCTATTTCAGCAGTTAGCCCACGATTGATCTGCACCA
Source organism: Theonella swinhoei (assembly GCA_963970385.1). NCBI lineage: Eukaryota > Metazoa > Porifera > Demospongiae > Tetractinellida > Theonellidae > Theonella > Theonella swinhoei. Next base: position 270,244 of record OZ019955.1, on the reverse strand, counting down.
GCTGGAATGGGGGAGAGAGAGCAAGGGAGGGAGGGAGAAGGGGGTGAGGGAGGGAGGGAGGGAATGAACAAAAGCACACATTAGGATATCTGAGGACTACAATACTCTGGGCTGCAAACAGCGTCTAAGACCTAGATGTTTAATAGTCACCCAATGTGAAGGACACATTTCGGCCAATACCAGGCTTCATCAGCTGCACTAGGGTGACCTCAAACTGAAAGTGAACTCGGCCCCTACCTGGTCATACGGAGGCAGCTGTAGGCCATACTCATCCTCAGCCTCCAGCTCACAATCCTCACACACAGTTCCCAGGTCGTAGGCATCCGAACGTAGCTGCTCAAAACGATCATCAGACATTGTAAACTGTAACAAAATATAGAGTATCACATGACTGTCATGTGACTGCATATGACTGTCATGTGACTGCATATGACTGTCATGTGACTGCATACATTGATGTCAGTTAAGAGACTCTCCAGATCTGTTTTGTTGCCGGCAGCTTCCATTGCCATGGCAATGACCTTTCGACCCTCCTGTATCTTCTGCAGCAGTTGTAGTTGAAGATAGAAGATGTTGATAACAGGAACAAGTGCCTCCGAGACAAGTTGGTGTCTTTCACGAGCTGTCTGCAGCTGGACATGTTCCTGGAGAAGAGGAATACAAGCCAACAAGTGAGATTGAGATTTCACATAAAGTGTTTGTAAACCATCTTCCCCCCATTATCTTCCTCCAATTTTAATATGCCCTCCCCCACCATCTCCCCCCCATTTTAATATATGCCCCCCCCCCCCCACAATCTTCCCCCCCATTTTAATATATGCCCCCCCACCATCTCCCCCCATTTTAATATATGCCCCCCACCATCTTCCCCCCATTTTAATATATGCCCCCACCATCTTCCCCCCATTTTAATATATGCCCCCCCCACCATCTCCCCCAATTTTAATATAGGCCCCCCACCATCTTCCCCCCATTTTAATATATGCCGTACCTCTGTGTTCTGAGGCCCCTCCCCCTCATCTGCCGTCTGTCTGGGAGACTGTTGAGTGGCTCTCTCCAGTAACAACTCGTCTATAGCAACACAGTCACTCTCAAGTTGATCCAGCTGGTCCTGGGGTCAGAGGTCAGTGGTTGTCATGGAATGCACATTAAATGCAGAATGTATACCTGGCAGGCAACAAGACTGTCGGCTTCCTTCAGTAGAGGTTCCGTATCTTCCTCAAGGAGTGTCGCTAACGGCATCTCCTTCACATACTTGGCTTCCCTGGCAACTATCTCTCCTATCTCTTGAACAAGTGTTCCCATTTTTTGGAGCTGATGGTGAACCTACACACACACACACACACACACACACACACACACACATACACACACACAGAGGCATTGAAATGTGAGTTACATGCAAATCAGGATACCTCCATGTACATGTAACAGGGAACACTTCATTAAGTACAACTTAACATGGGCACACCTCTCTAATCAGGACACTTCTACCTGTACAAGAGTGTATACCAATTAAGTACACGGAAAACATGTGTATAGCACACTAGACTAAAAGAAAGAAGAGAAAGGACTCACCAACTATTACAACTGTACACATACACAAGAGTAGGACACTGTACAATATTCTAACACACAGTATGAAGGTAGACCCTTACCCAGTCATCATACTCTCTCTGCAGTAGAGCTAGACTGTCCATTACGTTGTCCTTCATATGTTCCCAGTCTGAGCGTAGTTCCCTGGTCTCCATGGCAATAGAGTCCCGCCCACCCACGGCAGGGTTACCTGTCAACTCGTCACTGTACCCCAGTAGCTTGTTGTACTGTACCTCTACTGCCCGTACTTGGTCTGCGTAGGCCTGAGAGGAAAGGTAGGGAGGGAAGGTAGGGAGGTGAGTATTTTACACCAAACCCTCAGTATTCCAGAGAGATGGTTTCACTACTGACACAGACAGTGCTGCCTCAGGTGGGACTCAAACCCACAACACTGTGTTCTAGAGAGATGCTCTACCAACTGAGCTACCGAGGCAGTTCAGTTGGTAGATTTAGAATGCAGAATATTGTGGGTTCGAGTCCCACCCGAGGCAGCTCCTTGAAAATGACTGTCTTGGGTGAGTTGCATTGTGTTGTGTTGTATTACATGTCCACGCACACACACACACACACACACACACACACACACACACACACACACACACACACACACACACACACACACACACACACACACACACACACACACACACACACACACACACACACACACACACACACACACACACACACACACACACACACACACACACACACACTCCTACCCTGTATGTAGGCAGTAGTGTTGTGTTCCCATTGGAAGTCTCCACAGGCTCAGTCCCCACCATCTTGGTCATCTGAGATATGAAGGTCCTCACAGCATGATAGATAGTGTTATAGGCCCTCCAGGAGATGAGGAGCTGACGGAGGGAGCTCTCCTGGGCCTCCACCTTCTCAACTAGGTTGTACCTGTTACAACATACACTAGTTGAATGCAAAGCATTGTTGGTGAGCGGGAGAGTGCGCATGCAAAATTAGAAGCACGTATAATATTACAGTATGTACATCGCCTGTCACATATATATATATACAGAAAAATCGGCCCGTTGACATGACTAGGTGGGCTCGCTCTGCTAGCCAATTACTGTCAGAATGATCCCTTAGGAGGTAAGGTGTCCTGATTAGTGAGGTGTCCTGATTAGTGAGGTGTCCTGATTAATGAGGTGTTCTGATTAGTGAGGTGTCCTGATTAATGAGGTGTCGTGATTAGTGAGGTGTCCTGATTAATGAGGTGCTCTGATTCTAGGACAGCTTTGGGCTACTAAAGGGTGTCCTGTTTATTAGTATCAGATTGGAGGATTGAATATTTAAGTGGGTACACTATGTCGATTAGAGAGCCGTGCACCAGAGCCCCAGGCTCTTCGCACACCACTATCTCACCATCTAGTCTCGATGTCTGTGAGGGTGGAGTCAACGTCGCTTTCTGCCTGTGTGCCTTTGCCAACAGAGGCCAGAAGAGTGTTCCCTAACTCCACTAACTGTTCTACCTTCTTCTCCTGAGCTGCTAGCTGGGATTGTAGGGTCTGGAGAGAGAGAGAGAGAGAGAGAGAGAGAGAGAGAGAGAGAGAGAGAGAGAGAGAGAGAGAGAGAGAGAGAGAGAGAGAGAGAGAGAGAGAGAGAGAGAGAGAGAGAGAGAGAGAGAGAGAGAGAGAGAGAGAGAGAGAGAGAGGTACATGAAGCCAAATGATCTTTTGTTCACTCACTGTCACAGCCTTTTGGTATTTCTCCGTTTCCACGACATCATTGCCATAACATTCTCTTGAAATGACACCCTCTGCATGCCCAACCCACTTCTGGAACTCAGACAGAGCAGAATGGAATGTGGACCACTCCTCCAGCCACTGCTCTAGCTTTTGTTTCTGAATCCTCAGCTGCACACATCAGAAAAGGGCACTACATATACAAACACAGTAACATGTACTCTTGGCTCACCTGTTCTGTGACTCTCCTGTATCCTTCCCGTACTCCATCCACAACGCTCTCCAAGAGGTGCCCCGCCCCCTTCTTGTTGCCCGGTGTCTCCTCGTGTTGGCTGAGTAGCGGGTGTATGGTGCTCTCTAATTGGGAGAGGTGCTCCCTACCCTGTGCCTCAAATGAATCAACATCTTCAAAAAATTCCTAGAAAAGGGCGGGGAAAATACGATTAGGCACACACATACTTCATCTCGTGGACAAGTGTAGAATAACTAAGCAGGGGTGGAGACATTCCAGCAATGCATGCACTCTGAAAACTAAAACTGACTGGGCAATATAACTGGGCAATATGGGAAAATATTGCCCAGCCCAGAATAGGAAATTTACATTGCTGGGCAATATGGCTAGGTAATAAACACATATAACCCCACCAGCTGAACCACTAATGTACAGAGGGTGGCAGGTATGGTGAACTATATCTAGTGAAGAACAATACACCTACATTAATAATTATATAAAGTCCACCACCATACTTGGCATAGTCATATCAGTAGTTAGTACAGGGGCATTGTTACTTTATAAAGGTTACATTATGAAGAGGTTTAGTGGATATACACTATGAGGGTGGAAGCCCAAGTAGTGTATCACTACAGTGTTTTTCACAGTTCTTGCAATCTCAATGCATGAAGTGACATGTGCACAATCTTTTTGAGCATTTAAATTCTGCACATGTGCACTTTGAAAGATCAAAGCTCATCCTATGCATGAGACTCTACACCATGCACAGTAGCTCATACACAACCCTCATGGGATGTGCCCGGAATTACTAGTACTCTGCTGCTCTGCTCTGTGTGTGGTACTTTTGATCTCTATGGCTTCTGTGGTACAAATATATGTTTCAAGTCACAGGTGTATTTGGTAGTAGTCTCAGTGGCTAACATTTTGAGCTAGTAGCATTTCTTTTTCTGTGGTTGAACTATGTTACATGTGGGGGAAATATTAGTACAGCCTCAATGACTCCACACACTATCTTTCACTAAAAATGACTCAACATTGCATAGATATCACTCATGCTTCTACCAAATAATTGTACTTCCTTTAGATAAAAGTACATGTATAGTGAAGTAGTCATCAGTTAGCATTGGCTGAGTTTATCAAAAGCGGGAGCAATGTCTAGGGCTGTCCAGTTAGTATTACTGTCAGTAGTCATACTGACTTGTCTGCAGACTGGAGTAGCACAAGATGTACAGTCTCAATCTATCAGTAAGAAATCTTTCAATAAAACCACCAACACATAATATACAAGTGTAAAAACATTTTCACTAAAATGTTGAAGGATGTAGGGATGGAAGTGCCAAAAAGTATAGAAACAAGGTCAAAGTACACCATGCATGCATTCAAAGGCAGGGGACGATAGCATGCAACAATCATAACATGCGTAACCCCTTTTAGAATTTACAGATGTAGGGATATGGGGTTACGCATGTTATGATTGTTGCATGCTATCGTCCCCTGCCTTTGAATGCATGCATGGTGTACTTTGACCTTGTTTCTATACTTTTTGGCACTTCCATCCCTACATCCTTCAACATTTTAGTGAAAATGTTTTTACACTTGTTTCACTGGTTTTTTTAGTTGTGTAGCAATACATATAAACCTACTGACTTTCGTGCAGAGTTCTACCTCCCTTCCATACCTATAAGCAGGATATCTAGCAATTGTCAGTGACTCCTACAACATGTCTTGTGCGAATATTGCCTACTGAGTACAACAGCGGGTCCAGTTGCCTGCAACAGTAAAGGAACGGAGCAACGTAGCCAAAAAAGACAACACAGCGCTCGAAACAGCGGCAGCTCGACGGACACAAAGCCTGCATCACTAGTGCACAAAACTAACTTCACGTGTTCGGCACGTGAGCAAACAAGAAAATGGCGTCTAAAACTAACACTTGTAAGGTTGCAGACCTGGAGTTTGACGGCTTTGGGAGAAGGTATGTAGATTTTGTGCATCAAGGATCATGTACGCTCCAGTATAAATGATTTTTGTGAAAGAATTAGAGCGATTACTAACCCCAGTTTCGCGGTAGGCCGTTTGAACTGAATTAGAAAGAAGAAGAAGAAGAAGAAGAAGAAGAAGAAGAAGATGATGAACAATCCGGGTTTTTACAAATTTCTGAGAATCACTGTAACTGTATATTTTACGTACTTTGAGAGTATTATAGTGTATAGAAGCACTAGTCAGGCACTAGTTTGTCTGAAAAGGCTTAAAACATCCGCGTTCGGGAGTTCTGAGCCGTTACTTTTGTTAAGGCTAATGGGCGTGTCGGCGCCATCCCTACATATAGAGTCTACCGACTCTATGATATGTATTTATATCAATATGTGTAGATAACACAGCAAGTCAAGTTGAGAGAATGCCTACCTTGAAGGACCTACAAGGTACAATTATCTCTGTACAAAATGATCTGAACAGTTTGAATGAGACAGTGACCAAATTGAGTGTAACAGTGAATAATGTGGAGGAGAATCAGAGCCAGCTGTCTGCTAAGATTGATACACTCGACTCAAAACTGGATTCAGTTAATACAAATATGAAGAAGAAATTCAATAATGTGAAGAGCAAACTGAAGGAGTACAAGCAGCAGACAGCATCCAAACTAGCTGAACTGCAGAACAACATGACATCTGAACTAGCTGGACTACAGAGCAATGTGACATCTGAACTAGCTGGACTACAGAGCAATGTGACATCTGAACTAGCTGGACTACAGAGCAATGTGACATCTGAACTAGCTGGACTAGAGAGTGATGTGACATCTGAACTAGCTGGACTACAGAGCAATGTGACATCTGAACTAGCTGGACTGACATCTGAACTAGCTGGACTACAGAGCAATGTGACATCTGAACTAGCTGGACTACAGAGCAATGTGACATCTGAACTAGCTGGACTACAGAGCAACGTGACATCTGAACTAGCTGGACTACAGAGCAATGTGACATCTGAACTAGCTGGACTACAGAGCAATGTGACATCTGAACTAGCTGGACTACAGAGCAATGTGACATCTGAACTAGCTGGACTACAGAGCAACGTGACATCTGAACTAGCTGGACTACAGAGCAATGTGACATCTGAACTAGCTGGACTACAGAGCAATGTGACATCTGAACTAGCTGGACTACAGAGCAATGTGACATCTGAACTAGCTGGACTGACATCTGAACTAGCTGGACTACAGAGCAATGTGACATCTGAACTAGCTGGACTACAGAGCAATGTGACATCTGAACTAGCTGGACTGACATCTGAACTAGCTGGACTACAGAGCAATGTGACATCTGAACTAGCTGGACTACAGAGCAATGTGACATCTGAACTAGCTGGACTGACATCTGAACTAGCTGGACTACAGAGCAATGTGACATCTGAACTAGCTGGACTGACATCTGAACTAGCTGGACTACAGAGCAATGTGACATCTGAACTAGCTGGACTACAGAGCAATGTGACATCTGAACTAGCTGGACTGACATCTGAACTAGCTGGACTACAGAGCAATGTGACATCTGAACTAGCTGGACTACGCACCTCACTCCAGTCCAACACACATTATGAACAGCTGACACAACTCTGTGAAAAGGTTAACATGTTGAGAGATGATACCAGCAGTTTAAAGGGAGATCTGAGCAGCCTCAATGACTCTATGAACAGAATAAGTGACAATGTGGAGGCACATGATAATCATGTGACTACTGAACTAATGGAACTTGATCAAAACCTACAACAGAACTTCACATTACAACTGAAGAATAGCTATGGATATGTTACAACACATGTACACTCATGTGGAGGTACAGGAGGTTGGAGACGTGTGGTTTACCTGAACTTTACAGACCCCAATACCCCCTGTCCCTCTAGCTGGAGGTTGACTAGCTACTCCAAGAGGACATGTGGTAAAGTAAGTACAGGACAGTACACCTGTGACTCAGTCACCTTCCCTGTCAGTGGAGGAGACTACACTAGAGTGTGTGGGAGAATTATAGGCTATCAGTTTGGGTATGCACATGCATTCTATGGATACCACTGGGGTAGAGTGACCACTATTGATGATGGCTATCTTTGTGGTGTTAGTCTTACACATGGCAGTCCACGACAACACATCTGGACATTTGCAGCTGGTTTGTCTGAAATTGGTGAAGCAGTTCGTACAAATCCTGGTGTCTGTCCTTGTGATGCTACCTTCAATATTACCACACCACCATTTGTGGGTGGAGACTATTTCTGTGAATCAGGACATAACTCAGAAGGGACATATTTAAGATTCTTTCCAGATGATCCTCTCTGGGATGGAGATGGCTGTACTGCCACTAGTACATGTTGCTCATTCAACAAACCTCCATATTTCACTAAGAAACTCCCCAGCCCTACCACTGATGATATAGAGGCTAGACTGTGTAAAGATTATAGCAATGAGCAAACTCCAATAGAGTTCATAGAACTGTATGTGCAGTAGATTAGCTGCACTACAAGACTATCATACTAAGAAGTACATGTATTCATTGGAATGGGATGCTCAACAGTATCTGGACGAGCTCAACGAAAGACTTCACTGTGGAACACAGGTACATATACATGTACATGTAGCATAACACATGCAGACATATCATATATACATACCTGTCAGTTTCAGCCCCTTGGAAGTTACTAAGAAGTACATGTATTCATTGGAATGTGAACCACAAATTGATATGTATGTATAGCTATAACTTTAATGTGTTCTATTGTTTGAGAACCTGTCACTCTAGGTGTTTAGTTGAGTATTGGCTTCACAGTACAATGATATGTACGTAACCCTCCCTACATTTATAGTTATGAATGTTACTCTTGTATGCCATCATCCCCTGCCTTTGCTACATAGATGCTTCATTAACCCTTGGCGCACATGTGCAGGTGGGTTACTGTAATTGTCTGGTCTGTGTGTGTGTGTGTGTGTGTGTGTGTGTGTGTGTGTGTGTGTGTGTGTCTGTCTGTTAAGTCACAACTCACCTCTAGAGCTCTGGTCCACAAGGCTCAGGATGTGCGCATGTGCGTGATTTCAAATTTTCAAGATTGTAAGATCCCCTAAATTTTCTGTATGCGTGACTTTAAATGGAGGAAGTGCTGGATCTCTGCAACAGAGCGGTTTCAGAGAAAAACCCACAATTTTTTGACCTCAGTTGCTTGCTGAGTACGTGACAGTATTTTCAGGATGAACAGACGCTCCAGAGGTGAGCTGTGACTTAACATACAGACAGACTCAAGTACAGTAACCCTTGCTGCACATGCAGCTGAGGATAATAATAAATAGAACATCATTGATGTGTATAAAAACAGGAGAATTATTTCAGTGCATGGCATCTTCTCTGAGGTTTCACTACACACACCACAAGGGCTCACAGAAACCTTATAACTCAACTTGCAAAAATGATTTTAGCAAGGTGAGTGTGGGTGGTTTACTACTGTAACAATCACTCAACTATAGTTTGTGGCATGATTTTTGCTTCTGGCTTCTGAAAACAACATCTGTTGCTCAGTATCCCACACTAGCTAAGTTTCCTCTGTGTACCTCATGACATGACAGATTCTGGCCACTACCTGTCCCTCTGGCTGTGACTAGAACTGCAGTAGCCACTCCAGAGAGAACACTGGTTTATTATGGTCTATGTAGAGCTAATTAACAATACCAGGCACATGACACTGAGCACTTCAGTGCATAAATTTGAGTCTGTAAATGCTGTGTGGCTTTTACGCTCTGCCTTTTACTGAAGGTACTAGCGTCTTCAATGCGACACAGAGCAGACTTCTATAAGGAAGGACTGCTTCATTCATTTGCTTACTGTGACATTCTATGGTGAAATGCAGCGACATTTAGTGCAATTTTCGATGGCAGAGCCTTCTATAGCTCTCACAGGCTTTTAAACAATTGGGCAGTGTCTGGTATACTATCCACAACTGTGCATGTAAACAGTAAACAAGTAGAGTATATATGGATGATTTAATAATTTAATTCTTTGGTAATGAGAGAAGCTCAACGGTAAAGTGGCATGATTTTGCTATGTAACATCATTTCCTGTCTCATTCCACATCCTCTATCCTATCTCTGGTCATCTTTGAGTATAAATATTCTGCACTAGGCAGAGAAAAACAGGCTCTACAGTCAGTCAAAGTCAAAAGCATCTTCACAATACTGTACTATAGTCATCTGTTTTGCTTGAGTTCATCTGTGATAAAGATTAAGGAGCAATGTCTAGAGCCGTCCAGTTAGTATTGCTGTCAGTAGTCATACTGACTTGTCTGCAGACTGGAGTAGCACAAGATGAGATATCAGAAAGTGATGGTAAGTCATAGTCTACAGTAGGCACACAAAATGTGACCACATTCACTCCATGTAATATCTACAGTTGATAGGATAAGTACAAAAGTTCTCCAAATTCATCAGAAGAGACCTGACCAATCTCGTCAATGAGAAAGTGACAAGTCTCAGACGGTCAGTGAGTGAAGACTTAAAACAAAGAGCATCAGATCTGCTGCACACATCCCTCCAGTCCACTTGCAACACAGAGCAACTCTGTGCCAAAATGGACACACTTGATTTGAAAGTGGATTCAGTTAATGCAGAGCTCAGCAGTTTAAAGGGAAATCTGAGCAGCCTCAATGACTCCATGAACAGAATAAGTAACAATGTGGAGGCACATGATAATCATGTGACTACTGAACTAACCTACAAAAGAACTTCTCACTACAACTGAATAATAGCTATGGATATTTTGCTCCAAGCTGTGGATGTGGGGATGCAGATTGGAGACGTGTGGTCTACCTGAACTTTACAGACCACAATACCCCCTGTCCCTCTGGCTGGGAACTGACTAGTCTCTCCAAAAGAACATGTGTTAAAGTTAGTGGTAGAGGAATATGTGACTCAGTCACCTTCCCTGTCAGTGGAGGAGACTACACTAGATTGTGTGGGAGAATTATAGGCTATCAGGATGGGCCGATATGCGGGTTTCATACCTATAATGTTATTAGTGGGACCACTATTGATGGTGCCTATGTTGATGGTGTTAGTCTTACACATGGCAGTCCACGACAACACATCTGGACATTTGCAGCTGGTTGGTCTGAGTCTCGTACTACTTATAGTGGTTCCTGTCCTTGTGATGCTACCATCGATATTGACATCCCACCATTTGTGGGTGGAGACTATTTCTGTGAATCAGGAACGAACCCCTTCACATCTAATCCAAATGATCCTCTCTGGGATGGTGATGGCTGTACTGCAGCCACCAGTAAATGTTGCTCATTCAACAATCCTCCATATTTCACTAAACAACTCCCCAGCCCTACCACTGATGATATAGAGGCTAGACTGTGTCATCACAATGCTCCAATAGAGTTCGTAGAACTGTATGTGCAGTAGATTAGCTGCACTACAAGACTATCATACTAAGAAGTACATGTATACATTGGAGTGTGAACTACAAATGGACATGCTATAATGTTAATACTCTACCTATCATAGTTACAGGTAACTGTGTATCTGTCTATACCTGTGGTGTATTGATTCCCTATATCCCTTTTGCATGGAGCACCTCATATCTCAGTTCATGTCCATGTCATATGCCATCGCTACTGGCAACCCACAGCATCTCATTAATGGACCACACCCCTTCATTTTAAATTTCCACCTTTTCCTGAATCCTAGCCAATCCATTCGGCTGGGTCGTTCCAAACGGCCACCACCTGATGCTCTAGCCTTGCTTAGTTTATCACACTGCTGCTTTTGCTTTACTGAAAGTATAGATGAAAGCTACTTCAAAGCTCCGACCGCCACTTCCAAGTCCTGACTGACCACTTCTGAGAGTGCGTGGGAGGTTTTATCAGATAATGCCGACATGCCAACAATAAATATATGCAATATTTCAATTTTATTCTATTTCAAGAAGTGCGTAAAATTGTGCACTTTTTGTAAGCGAAAAGGTTCTCATCGTTCTGCTTCAACTAGGCATAACTCACTAACACATGAAACTTAGCACGTAATGTTGTTTCACGTGGGGGTGATGTGCATTGTCATATAAAAAAAAAATTGTGATCCTGTGGAGTCCTCCACTGGGGACCCAATATTTCTACCTACATACAGGGTAGATGGAGTGGTAGGAAAACTGTATGAACGCAATTGGACAACACATGCTCCATCCCATACTATAGGGAAGTTGTAAGAAGTGATGAACAGAGTTTAATCCGGGGGGGGGGGGGGCACAGGGGGGGAAAATGCTCCCCCCCCCAGCATTCTAGCCGCCCTCCCAAGTATATGACACCAGTAGTAATTTACAATCATTAAATGCCAAATGTGCCCCACCCCCCCCCCCACCCCCACCAGTTTCTTAATTTTTGCCCCCTCAAAAACATATGTCTAGATTAAACCCTCATGGAGACTGGTAATTACCATACCTACTGATGTGTATGAGCTCACTCTATTCTCAGTTAAGTTGTGAAATGTAAGAAGTAGGAAGGAATGTCAATTAATTATCTAAGAATGGATATTGGTATTGTTGGTCTACAACTGTGGTTTACTTCAGATAACAGTATGACAGTCATAAGTATTGGCTGAGGTCATCTGTGACCAGAACAGGGAGCAATGTCTAGGGCTGTCCAGTTAGTATTACTGTCAGTAGTCATACTGACTTGTCTGCAGATTGGAGTAGCACAACATGTTGAAGGTAAGTAATACAATCTTTTCAAGTGTGACATTATACCTTAAATTTATGCACAGTTGCAAGGATAATTGGAGCAGTTGCAGAAGTATTACTTCCTCCTATCAATGATATTAAGGAAGAGCTGAGCTGTGTAAAGAATGATTTGGCCAATCTCACTGTGACTGTGAGCAATCTCAGTGAGACAGTCAGTAATCTGAGTGGAGACCTTGAGAACTACAAGCAGCAGACAGCATCTGAACTAGCTGGACTGACATCTGAACTAGCTGGACTACACACCTCCCTCCAGTCCAATACTACTGAACAGCTGACACAACTCTGTGAAAAGGTTAACATGTTGAGAGAAGATACCAGCAGTTTAAAAAGAGATCTGAGCAGCCTCAATGACTCCATGAACAGAATAAGTGACAATGTGGAGGAACATGATAATCACGTGACTACTGAACTAATGGAACTTGATCAAAACCTACAACAGAACTTCACATTACAACTGGAAAATTCTTTAGGCTACATTTATCCAGTATACACATGTGGAGGTACAGGAGGTTGGAGACGTGTGGTCTACCTGAACTTTACAGACCCCAATACCCCCTGTCCCTCTGGCTGGCAGCTGACTGGCCACTCCAAGAGAACATGTGGTAGGGTTAGTACTGGACTGTTCACCTGTGACTCAGTCACCTTCCCTGTCAGTGGAGGAGACTACACTAGAGTGTGTGGGAGAATTATAGGCTATCAGGATGCGTTAATACTTGCTTTTCACACCTATGACACTGGTAGAGTAACCAATATTGATGATGCCTATGTTGATGGTGTTAGTCTTACACATGGCAGTCCACGACAACACATCTGGACATTTGCAGCTGGTATATCTGAGGTGGCTCTAAGTGAAAATGCCAAATGTCCTTGTGATACTACCGTCAATATTACCATCCCACCATTTGTGGGTGGAGACTATTTCTGTGAAACAGGACATCACTCAGGGCCAGGAATACTTTTAACATTCTATCCAGACGATCCTCTCTGGGATGGAGATGGCTGTACTGCCAACAGTACATGTTGCTCATTCAACAATCCTCCATATTTCACTAAGGAACTCCCCAGCCCTACCACTGATGATATAGAGGCTAGACTATGCCGTTGGGTGACCAATGGAGACACTCCAATAGAGTTCATAGAACTGTATGTGCAGTAGATTAGCTACACTACAAGACTTAGTCTTGTAGTGATACACTATCACACTACGAAGTACATGTAGTACATTGGACATGTGTGTATAGCTATAACTTTAATGTGTGTGTAACTTTCTATTGTTGGAGAACATGTCACTCTAGGTGTTTGTACAGTGTAACAATGTAACCCTCCCTACATTCTTTATGGTTACACATGTTATCATCCCCTGTCTTGATGCACAGATGCTTCCTTGTTATTATATTCTGTGTGCCTGTGTGTTCTGACTCAGAGGTGCGCATACGCTTAATTAAGGTTTTAAAAAGCACGACTTTGACCTGATCAACCATAAGAGAAATGAGCGTCAATATGACGACAAGGTTATTGTCTCTACCGTGCTTCTTGTCAAACATGAACGATAAAACCAACAGTTAGATCATATGTCCATACTGCTTTAACATGACATCATTTGGACGTATTCTAGCAGTATCCTACATGCATACATATAGAGTGTGTACTAGGCTCTTCCCCCCCCCCCCCCCCCGGAAAGAGCCTGGGTATGAGACTAGTAAGCTTTTATGTTAAATGAAGGTACCAGCAACTTCCCCCCCCCCGGAAAGAGCCTGGGTATGAGACTAGTAAGCTTTTATGTTAAAATGAAGGTACCAGCAACTTTGGCGCAACATGAATGGATTTTGCTACAAACACATATGCCTACCCTGAAGACCACCATTTTGCACCTTAGTGCTTTTATTTTTGGTGAGCGGGATCGAGCCAACCTTATTGGTTCAATGGGAGAAATTTTCTGTTTATTTGGGCACTGCCGTGACGTACGTCTACCCAAAATGCGTGTGTCACCGTACATACCGTAATGTTATAAATTTTGCGTGACTAGTATATGGAGATGGTGTGCTCCATTTTATCCAAAACTGTAAACATTGTAGTTCTTGTAAATATAAACATACCATTAGCTGGTGGTAACACTCCTCCACTTGGCGGTAGGTTGTGTTGGTCTGTGGCTGGGCCTCTAGTTCCTTTACTGCCTCATGGAGACTATCTAGGGCATCCTGAAATGAAATGAGGACACCTCTCTAATAGGAGCACATCTTTAGGTCCCAAATCCATTGAAGCCTGTACATACCACCCTCTGAAATGAGGACACCTCTCTAATAGGGGCACATCTTCAGGTCCCAACTCCATTGAAGCCTGTACATACCACCCTCTGAAATGAGGACACCTCTCTAATAGGGACACATCTTCAGGTCCCAACTCCATTGAAGCCTGTACATACCACCCTCTGAAATGAGGACACCTCTCTAATAGGGACACATCTTCAGGTCCCAACTCCATTGAAGCCTGTACATACCACGTACCCTCTGAAATGAGGACACCTCTCTAATAGGGACACATCTTCAGCTCCCAACTCCATTGAAGCCTGTACATACCACCCTCTGAAATGAGGACACCTCTCTAATAGGGACACAACTTACAGTTTGACTCTTCTCAAAGAGCAGCTGCTCCTTCCTCTGTTTGAGTCGAAGTGCAAGTGACTCCCACTGAACTTTGACCTTCACCAGACGATCTTGCAGCTCCTGTACAATCTCTGGGGATGATGCATTGATGACGAAATTGATATTGGCCATGGCACTCTTGATCTTGTGGTTCTGGGTCTGAAGCTGACTGGAATATACCTGTGTGTGTGTGTGTGTGTGTGTGTGTGTGTGTGTGTGTGTGTGTGTGTGTGTGTGGGGGGGGTGGGTGGGTGGTTGGGTGTGTGTGTGTGTGAGAGAGAGAGAGAGAGAGAGAGAGAGATTTCAGGGGATTCTTATCAGGGGAACTATAAAGGACAACAAAAACAAATTTCTAACCTCTAAAGTCTGTAGAATACAGTCAATATCATGATACCCATCCTCCCGTGAAGGTTCCCTACTCCCCTCCTCCTCCTCCTCCTCCTCCCCCTCCTCTTTCCCCTTCCCACTGTACAGAGGCAGTAGTCGTAGCCTGGCAACCCACTGTAGCCCCACTCCCTCAGCATCGACCTCCGACCTCTCTTCACTACTTTCATCACCTGTAACAATGAACTAATCTTTAACTCTCTGACGACTAAATAATGGTGACTTACCTCCACTCTCCTGCTCACTCTCTTCACCATCTTCCTCGTTAGCCTCCTTCTCACCAGTAAAATCTTGTTCCAGTTCCACTCCAAGTTCACCAAGTTCCTCAGCCAATGACTTTCCCTCCCTCTTCTCTTCAACCCTCTCACTGCCCCTATTGTCTGGTTTCACCTCGTCTACGTTAACCTCGTCCTCACTGAATTCAACCGCAACCCTCTTCATATCTGGAGACTTTGTCTGTCCCTGCCCGTCTCCCCTCAGGGTACTGGAGGATGACACACTGGCCGTGTCGGTTGGAAAGTCAGTCTCCTCTTCCATCAGTCCTGCCCACTCATCTCCAACTGGGTCAACAGGATCATCAAACGGGTCAACAGATGTTTCCAACGGGGCAGACCGCTCTAAATGGGATGGCGAATTTGATGACGACGATGAAGATGAACCACTCATTACTCTATCCATAACCTGCTGCTGGTACTCTTCATCACTCATCTCCACATCAACAGACGTCTCCATCAGCTCTGTGCCATCAAATTGGTTGAGAATGTCACTGCCAAGACTACTTCCCGATATTGTCAACTCCCGATGGAGACTAAATTCAGTAATGTCATGTGTCCCATCGACAGATTCAGATTTAACCCCTTCTGGACTAGCTCCTTCTCTCGGAGCGGCTGCATCACACTCTTCATCAATAAACCCGTCGTCACTATATTCCTCCAACATTGCGTGGACCTCCTCCGGGGTATAAAACGGCACAAGATCATGACGTGGATCTCTCTCTAACACTCCATAAACCTCTTCCAACCAGTTCTCAACGTCACAGAGCTCCTTCAGGAACTTCTCTCTCTCCTGGCGAAGATTGTCTTCAAACAGCTCCAGTTTCACAGTCAAGTTCTCTGCTATTCCCTGAAGTTGGAGTTGGAGCATTACTGCATGATCGTGCTGCTCGTTAGCCTCCTGATAGGGGGAGTGGTCTGTGTAGGGAGAGGTCAAAGTTCATGAACGAGTATACTGAAGTGTATACCAATTAAAACAAACACACACAAACCTATGGTACATGTAGCGACAAAAGTCATCATGTCACAGGGGTCCTGATTAGTGGGGGTTCCATTGAAATTTACTTACCCTCTGGCCCCTGTTCTTGCTGGGAAAGCACAGTGACCTCCACTGGCCGAGGAACCTCTAGTATCCCATCTAGTTCTGACTTTATATGGGACAGAGTCTCCTGATGGCTCTGCAGAAAAAAAAACATTTACTGTCAGTGTTTATGAGTTTGTGTTTTCTTAGAGAATATCGTGAGGGACTTTCTGTTTCAAGTCATTTCCATGAATGTGGTTTACTGAGGCTTGTGGTAGTAATGACTCCCTTCAGCCAGGGTTTAATAGAGAGGGGGGGGCCTGGAATAGTACCCCATGGCCATACAGAAGGAGGGGGCCTGGAATTCTACCCCCCCCCCCCTCCTTCCCCCCCAGAAAACTTGAAAATTTGTAAAGTCTCAATACTCATGCATGACGCTGTGGCAGTGACTGCCCCACAAACTTCTCCCCCCCCCCCCCCCCCCCCACACACACACACACACTCACACACCAAAAAGTCCTATATGAGACCTGTTAGCCATTACATATAACACCACATTATCTCTGGCCAAGCCAGTCACAGCCTCACCTGAAGGGAAAGCAGCTGTTTCCCTTTATTGACGTAGCCGCTGGTTGGGTGGGCCTCACTCACTTCTTCTCCAATCTCTGATAGTTTCTTCTCAAGACGAGACAAATCTTTACGGTGAAATTCAACGAGGACCGAAAACAGCTGCTCCTGCTTTGACGTCATGGTAACAAACAGGTCAGCAGGAACCTCTATTCCCTGTTGCTGTTTTTGTACAACCTCATCAATAGTCTCTTGTAGTGTTCTGACGGAGGTTACAGCCAGTTTGTACTGGGTGGGAGAGTCGGATATGAGTCTGAGTCGTTCAGTCACATTCCGGTACCACTCATCCTAGAACAGAACAGAAAAAGTCACACTAAGGAAACCCTTCATACCAGACACTGCTCTATTACGTCAAACAAAACGTTCAAGTGCCGCCATGTATATAAAAACACATGTTGATACAAGAGGCGCGTGTGTGGCTAAGTGGAATGATATCTGATACATGTACTATCATTTCAAAGCGAAGCTTGTGTCAACTCACGTCTTCCTGACCCATAGATGCCTCCATTAGAGCGTCCATCTCCTGCTCACGGTGAGTGATCTCGTCACCCATGGCCAACTAGAACGGTCTCTCTGCCTTCACTGTAGTCTAGGTGTCTTTGCTCCGCGAAACTTACACGTGGGCACTATATGGGAAAAGGCTGCTGGTAAATTTACGCATGCGCAGAACGCGCATATAACTCGGGGATTTCCCATTATATTTAGAGCCGATGATGAGCGGGCGAATTCACGACCAAGCGGTGTCCTTCCAAGTCGAGTGCCCCCTACACAGCCAACCTGTACTACTACTCGTGCGAGCAGCTCATCTGCAGGGATTGCACACTCGTTGAACACCTCGCGCACAACTTACAAAGTGCAAGAACTGGGCGCTCTCACCGTTCCATTGAAGATACAAGTGACTCAGGACATAACTCAGGATACGTAATTTGATCCATCTCTCTGGGATGGAGATGGCTGTACTGCCAGCAGTAGCTCATTTAACAATTCACTCAGCAACTTCCCAGCCCTACCACTGATGATATCATAGATAATATAATATATCGGTTCCCCTATATTATCTATGATGATATAGAGACTAGACTGTGCTGGTGGACTCGTGATGATAATATCCCATGCAATAGAACTAATAGAACTATATGTACAGTAAATGTGTTCTCTACCCTACAAGACTTACAGAGCCAAGCGATGCAGTACCTCTATATATATACAAGTAAATAAAAATTTAGGAAATTTGAAAGGAAATATAGGGATTGCATAAAAAGGAAAGGAGACAAGATTGGGACACAGACATGTTATGTTATATCAACGTAACATTATGGGTACGTCGATATATCATAACATGTCTGTGTCCCAATCTTGTCTCCTTTCCTTTTTATGCAATCCCTATATTTCCTTTCAAATTTCCTAAATTTTTATTTACTTGTCTCCTGTCATTTTTTTTCTGGACCTAGGTACATACATTTCACTATTTTGCAGTTTACTTGGTTACAAATGTATTAGCTAATGCATTGTACATCAGTTAAACTGAATTAGCTGTACAGATAATAGTGTATGCATGAAGAGTTATAGGCTCTGTGTAACTGCCAGTACTTAGGTTTACTATCATACAAATATTCACATTTAGTGAAGCTTTTGTTAGTGAGATACAGTAATTCTTGCCTGAGGCTATTTTGTACAAGATTTACATGGTTTTCAGAGATTTTATCACAATGTTGATCATTGGGGTATTAAGCTTTACCATCACACCAATTTCCACATTTAGTGGAGCTTTTGTTAGTGAGATACAGTAATGCTTGCCTGAGGCTATTTTGTACAAGATTTACATGGTTTACATAGATTTTATCACATTGGGGTATTAAGCTTTACCATCACACTAATTTCCATATATAGCAGAGCTTTTGTTAGTAAGATACAGTAATTCTTGCCTGAGGCTTATTTTGTACAAGATTTACATGGTTTACAGAGATTTTATCACAATGTTGATCATTGGGGTATTAAGCTTTACCATCACACCAATTTCCACATTTAGTGGAGCTTTTGTTAGTGAGATACAGTAATGCTTGCCTGAGGCTATTTTGTACAAGATTTACATGGTTTACATAGATTTTATCACATTGGGGTATTAAGCTTTACCATCACACTAATTTCCATATATAGCAGAGCTTTTGTTAGTAAGATACAGTAATTCTTGCCTGAGGCTTATTTTGTACAAGATTTACATGGTTTACAGAGATTTTATCACAATGTTGATCATTGGGGTATTAAGCTTTACCATCACACCAATTTCCACATTTAGTGGAGCTTTTGTTAGTGAGATACAGTAATGCTTGCCTGAGGCTATTTTGTACAAGATTTACATGGTTTACATAGATTTTATCACATTGGGGTATTAAGCTTTACCATCACACTAATTTCCATATATAGCAGAGCTTTTGTTAGTAAGATACAGTAATTCTTGCCTGAGGCTTATTTTGTACAAGATTTACATGGTTTACAGAGATTTTATCACAATGTTGATCATTGGGGTATTAAGCTTTACCATCACACCAATTTCCACATTTAGTGGAGCTTTTGTTAGTGAGATACAGTAATGCTTGCCTGAGGCTATTTTGTACAAGATTTACATGGTTTACATAGATTTTATCACATTGGGGTATTAAGCTTTACCATCACACTAATTTCCATATATAGCAGAGCTTTTGTTAGTAAGATACAGTAATTCTTGCCTGAGGCTTATTTTGTACAAGATTTACATGGTTTACAGAGATTTTATCACAATGTTGATCATTGGGGTATTAAGCTTTACCATCACACCAATTTCCACATTTAGTGGAGCTATTGTTAGTGAGATACAGAAATGCTTGCCTGAGGCTATTTGTTGTTTTATTACAAGATTTACATTGTTTACAGAGATTTTATCACAATGTTGATTATTGATGTATTAAACTATACTATCATACAAAATTTCACATTTAGCAGGGCTTTTATTAGTCAGATATAGGATTGTGTGGCCTCCACTATTATACATGGCCTGAGGCTATTTTTGTTTATTTTACAAGAAGTACATTGATTTTAACATGACGATGCACTATACCCACAGTGGAACTATATCACTGTACCAAATGTCATGTTTAAATGTGTTACTATTAGTGAGTTACGCTTTTTCAAGTGGAAGAAGTAGTGTCGGAAGGTGAACAATTTACAAAAGAGACTTTTTGTTAATTTAACCCCTTATCTACCATTTTATAATCAGTTAGTTTCTACATATTTATGTTAACAGAAATCCAGTAAGCAGCAAACTGAAAGTGAAAATGATGAATATACGGTTTCAATGAGGATAGACCATAGCAATCCCTATATACACAGTACTACTGTGTGACATGTACATGTATTACATTGAGAGGAGTGTCAACATCAGTATTACAAGAATCACAAGGGTTAACAACAAATACTTTTGTTATGTTGCTATTAGCGATGATATCTCTACACATGCTGACTTTCAGGTTGATGGTTATCATGGTTGCTGAGTTTTGCTCATTAGTTATCCTCATTCATAATACATTGCAGGGAGAGATAACGATCAGTAGTACATGAACTACAAGGGTTAACGAAAAAATTATACCTCTATTCCCCAGTACGTATTGATACATTTCCACATGCAAAGATTCAAGTTCATTGATTTTATGGTTATTGAGTTACGCTTCTTCAAGAAGAAGAAGAAGAAGAAGAAGAAGAAGAAGAAGAAGAAGAAGATGGAAAACATGGCAAAAATGTGAAAAGCACTTCTTAAGCTATTACACGCATCTTACATCATAACACAACCAATTTTAGTACACTGGTTATTTTTCACACATTCTTCACCTTGATATCATTAAAAGTGAAATCAACTTCAAATTGAAAGTGAAAATGAACAAAATCCTTATATATGGTTTTCAATGGGGATAGACCATAGCAATCCCTATATACACAGTACTACCGTACTGTGTGATATACGCGTAGTTCCTGGACAGAAAGTACACCGGAAATGGACCGGAAGGACTAAGCGTTGGACGTGCTGTGGTTCTGGAAATTGGATAGGAAGTGTACCGGAAATGGACTGGGACTGTTTGTTGTAGTTCCGGGGATAGGAAGTATATTGGATGTAGCTCCAAATGGCAAAATGTGTACCGGAAATAGGACTGCAAGTGTTGTTGGCTGTAGTTTCAGAAAAAGGACTGAGATGTTAAATGTGCAGGTTAGGGCTAGGCTATTACGAAAATGGGACAGTGGTTCAGGAAGTGATAGTGTACCGGAAATGGAATGGAAGTGTTCCGAAAGGACTTGAAGTGTTTTATGTGGTTACAAAAATGGGACAGGTTTACCAGAAATGGACAGTTTAATGGATGCATAGGATGTAGTTCCATGGGACAGGAAGTTCACCGGAAATGGAGTTTCCGGAAAAATGACAACTTGTTGGATGTTCTGAAGGACTGGAATTAATTCAGGAAATAGACCGGAAGCGGAAAAAGAACTGGGTGTGTTGGATGGGTTACAGGATATACATTGAATGTGGTTCTGGAAGACTGCATGGAAAGTGTTGATGTGGTTCCAGAAATGGAACAAGAAGTGCACTGAAAATGGACCGAAGTATTCCAGAAATGGACTGGAAGTGTTTTGGATGTGGTTCCGGAAATGGAACAGTAAATATATTGGCGTTATGTCATTTGGGAAATTGGACAGACACTGGAAATAAACTGGAAAATGGACTGGAAGTGTGTTGGATGTGGTTCCGGAAATGGGATAGGAAGATTACTGGATGTGTTGGATGTGGTTCCAAAACCTTGGGCTAGGGCTAAATGGGACAGGTAAATGATGTAAACGATAACACCTGATTGTGTACATAAAGTAGACAGATGTCACCTCATCTTGTACACTGGATGTCGGATTTGGGCAAGGCACTTAGCGCAACATGTCCCATTTACAGCAGCTTCCAGGTCTGGTTAAACTGTAATTTCCTGTCAATTCTGAAGATTGAAACTGTTAGGTAACTTAACATCGTACACTACCTCAATACCGATACATACATACTACTTTGTCAAACATCTCTCACTATTGAAACACATAATTGCATCTTTCAGAAGTCGGCAAAACTTGAGTACATCAAGGAAAGAGTTATACAGTGGAGCTGGGGCCACTCTCATTATATCAGGTTCTCGAAGATCAACCTGCAACATAACAAGGTTAATAGCACAATACAATATTTCTTGTGCATGCTTACCACAACTCCGTGGCTACTCAAGTAGTTGTGGACAGCAGCAAGATTACAGTTAGAAAATTGTAGGGAAAGCTGGTTTCCTCTGTATACTGGGTTACTGGATGTGATTATCTCAATGTGAGGTCCTGAGATAGCAATAAAATTTGGACACATGTACTGCCGTAGCCCTGCAACACGCCTTACCTTTATCTTCTCCAACTCTGCTTACAACACTCTCCTCCAGCAACAGCTCAAGGTAGCCTGTCAAAACCCGTGATTTAGAAGTCAGTTGTGACATGGAAGTTTCATTAAACACTCGCAGACTGGCCCTAAGGCAACTGCACTCTAGCACTGGTAGGTTGGAGATCTGAAACCCTTTAGCACCCGGCTGCAGGTCCAAAACTGGGATAAAGGAAAGTCAGTCAGTTGTGCAGGCCACTAACAGTGAGCTAACCATTGTCCATCTGGAATCTGGATTCTCTGTTGTGAGCCCACCAGCCAATCAATCTAAAAGACACACCCTCACCAACACACACCTCCAACACCATTAACATATCTCACCGAGGTAATTCTGGTTTCATAGCATGCTTTTCATGAACAAAAAATCCAGCAATACTTCCAGGACCAGAATTGAGGTACTGAAAAGTGGACAAACAAATCCCACATATTAATTAAATAGGCCAATACAAGAACCTTGTAGGTACACCAGCAGGCAAAGTCAACTTCCCAGTCATGAAGTGCCAGTTCAACGTTACCAGCAGCATGTGCCAGGTCCCATCCAACATTGCATCCCTACACAATATTTCATGAAGGGTCACATTGGAAGAGAGGGATTGGAGCCCACCTTCCTGTGACCAGCTTCAGTAATGGCTCGTATGTCAAAGAAATGCCCTGTAGCATAGTGCACACCTACAGACATGTACACTATCGTCAGAGGTATACACATTTACACTGTGTAGTACTAACCACTGAAGAAGATTAGAGCAATGCCGTCCCCTTCCTTTTCTATGAAGTCAATTATATCTTTGTCATTCCATATCGCTTCTGTCTGGGAGAAACACAATCCAAGGTATGCAACACCAAATTGTGCCTTACTTCTCGAGTTTTAGCAAAAACAATAGCAAATTCCGGGTCGTAGCCATGCCAACGCACATGAGATTGAACAGCATACTGCAGTGACAGTATTGTCAGTTATGGAATGTGCTAACTTGTATACTGGTGCAAACCAGATCTGAAGGAAATGGTCTTTCTTCCATCAGGATCTTGTAGCGCTGTGGAGTGGGCTCATAAAATGGCACCTGCAGGATAAACAGCCTATAGCAACATTGTCTAAGGCTATATATAAAGCCCCTCACTAAGCCCAGGTGTATGTTGACAGTGAGCGAATTCATCACAGTGACCTCGAGCTCCTTGGCTCCCACTATCCGAGCACTATCTGTGATCACTGAGTCCTCAATAGGCAACCAGGGGGCTGATCCGATGGTGTGCCCTTTGACTCCTCTGTGTACTGACTGAAATGTCTCTTCAAATACCCAGAGAATGAACGTACCTGCGTCTCCAGCTGTCCATTGCTTCGATCACTTCGCCCTGAGCAGCTTTGGGTTGCAGGCCAAGAGAATTGCCACACAGGTAAACGCACTCACCCGCATCTGAGGCTATAGAGTTACATTGTAGTACTCACCCCCAACCAACTGTCACTACTCACTCTGTTCCCTCTCTAAAATTTGATCCACGCTTGGAACGTGGAAACTGTTCCGAAAACGGGCCAGAACGTCTCGCCCGTCCAATTCCGCTGCTACAGCATCGTCGTCTACCTTCACTCCTAGCTGCTCTGCTATTCCATGTATATAGCCGTGTATAGCGTCTCGTGTGCGTAAATCAGGCAGGTCCCTCTCACACTGGGCCATAGCTATTCCCGATACGCTTTTCCACTGCAACTCATCTACCGGGTGACACCATATTAAACGCTGTAAAGCTTATATATCGAAATACCAACAGCTAGGTTTTATGTCCTTTCGGAGCTTTAACATGAACTTTGGAACTTTGCTGAGCGCCTTAATTAATTAAATTAGCGTGGGGCATCCGCGTTCTCGTTCTACATCAGTCAGAAGCTTCTTTACTTGATCCATGAATTAACATACTTTGTATATTTTACTATTCATTTAGTTGGGGCATGTGCATTACTGTAACATTTGCATACGCTAATACTAACACACCTGGACATTACTTTGCGAGGCGCTAGCACTGAGTGTATACTTAGTATAATTGTACACGTACGCCGAGGGTTTTAGCACTTTAGTACTGTTTATTATATACATGGTTATTGCCCAGGAGTCCACTTCACTTTCTGCCGGTGTGTCTTCGAGGCCAAAAGGGTGTTCCCTAGATCCACAAGCTGTTCTACCTTCTCCTGAGCTACTAGCTGGGATTGTAGAGTCTGGAGAGAGAGAAAAAGAGGGGGGGGGGGGGGGGGGGTGGAGGTGGAGGGAGAGGGAGAGGGAGAAAGAGTGTCGGTGTGTGTGTGCGTGTGTCGGTGTGTGCGTGCGTGCGTGCGTGCGTGCGTGTGTGCGTGTGTGCGTGTGTGCGTGCGTGTGTGTGTGTGTGTGTGTGTGTGTGTGTGTGTGTGTGTGTGTGTGTGTGTGTGTGTGTGTGTGTGTGTGTGTGTGTGTGTGTGTGTGTGTGTGTGTGTGTGTGTGTGTGTGTGTGTGTGTGTGTGTGTGTGTGATGTTTATAGAGCCAACTGATCATTTCTTCACTCACTGCTATTTCTCTGTTTCTACGACGTCATTGCCATAACATTCTCATATCTTTTGAATCACTGCAAAAAAGAGGTGGTTGTTTTTGTGAACAGTGTGTGTGGTTACCTCAGCTGTTGTCTTGGTATTCATTATTATGAAATTTATCTGATTGCAAATGTGAACTCCTCTATTAGTGCATGGGGTTGTGTGTGAATGTATAGGATACCCGGATGTCATTCCCTCTTCCCTAAAAGAGGTAATTGTTTTTATCCAGTGTGCTTAGTTACCTCAGCTGCATTACATTTTTTCTTGGTATTCATTATGTAGAAAATTAATCTGATTGCAAACGTGAACGCCTCTATTAGTTTGGTGTGAATATCACAAGGAGTATCACGGTCACTTAGGATACACAGACGTCATTCCCTATGGATACCTACATACCTCATATAGTAGCTATAGTAAATAGATATATGTTGCAACTGATTGAGGTAACCACACCTAATGGTTGAAACAACCATCCATGCTTTGCAGTAAATACTGTGTACAATGGTTGATATTCAACTTGGAATGTAACAACAGGACATCTAATAACTCAACCTGTAAATTGCCATCACATAATTTACTGGCTGAGTGACTGTAAATTTCATAAAAGACCTCACATATACTTTCCATAGACTCTAACATGACATCATTGGGTCATACTAGATTGAAACAACAACATAAGTACATTTACTGTAAGATATTTGGCCACTAAATTGTTATATAGTTTAATACTTCAACGTTGTGATAAAATTTCTGTAAACAATGTAAATCTTGTAATATAACAACAAATAGCCTCAGGCAAGCATTACTGTATTTCACAAACAAAAGCGTCACTAAATGTAGAAATTGGTATGATGGTATATTTCAATACACCAATGATCAATGTTGTGATAAAAAATCTCGGTAATGATGTAATATAACAACAAAATAGCCTTGTATACACTTTGCTATATCTCGCTAACAAAACTATAGCACTAAATGTGTAAATTGGTGTGGCGTTAAAGTTTAATATCAATGTTGTTGTAATCTTGTAAATAGTTGCCCCAGGCACTACTTTGCTATATTTCACTAACAAAAGCTCCACTGAAAGTAAAATTTGGCACGGTAATGAAGTACAATGCACAAACAATTAATGTTGTAATAAAATCTTGTTAGATAGCCTAAGAATGGCAGTGAGAATAGGCAAATTCACATAGGTACATAGAGCCTATAAAACTGGCCACACTCTTCATTCATGCACTATTATCTGTACAGCTAATTGCATATTACATGCAAGTGCACCACTTTGCACATTCTGGACAATTCTATAGTATATAAAAAGTGTGAAAAACATTTCATTAAAATGTTAAAGGATGTAGCTTAAGGGATGACAATGCTAAAAAGTACAGGAACAAGATGCAGTATATATGCAGGCAAAAACAGTGATGATGGCATGAGAAATAAGGAGCAGTATGAAGGCAAAGGCAAGGGATGGGCATGCAACAATCATAACGTGCGTAACCCCATAAAAAAGATGCAGGGAGAGGCAAAGCAAATAGCGCCATAACTTTTGAATTGAAGTGCTTATAGCAAAATTCCCACAAAACATCTGATCTGCATCGCCCATTAGTATGTTGTATCATTTTTGGCACAAATAGACATTCGAGAAGCAAGTTTGGGCACTAACACAGACAGACAGACCCAACTACAGGAACCCTCAGTGCGCATGTGCACTGAGGGTTAAATATATACCTCATAGTCAAGTTGCAGGCATACATGGTTAGCTACGTATGTGCAGAACTTACAAATATAGAAGAGACAAATTAATAATTTCTAACTTTACTAATTAATTTTAAGGCCGAGATAAGAGGATAATGTTGTGATGGAATGCACCAATTGCCACAGGGAGTATAAAGTCATGCATTTAGTGTCAAAGTAACTAGCACTCATTTTCTTATGCTAACTCCTACAACTCCTACAAGACAGTATCAGAGCTAATGGGAAGGCCTCTCCAGATATTTTTACTGTCAGTGGTCATACTGACTTGTACACAGATTGGAGCAACTGAAGATGATGGTGAGTCCTTGAAATGACTATTACATTCAAAGTCATTTCATCGCATTTCAATTTTGTATTTTTGTATAGTTGCATGTCTAAGTGCAGCAGTTCATGAGATACTACTGCCTATCATGAAAGAGATTAAGAATGACCTCATCTCTGTGAAGAATGATTTGAGTAGTCTCAACAAGACTGTCAGTGATCTGAGTGGAGACCTTGAGGACTACAAGCAGCAGACAGCATCTGAACTAGCTGGACTGACATCTGCACTAGCTGGACTACAGAGCAACGTGACATCTGAACCAGCTGGACTGACATCTGAACTAGGTGGACTACAGAGCAACGTGACATCTGAACCAGCTGGACTGACATCTGAACTAGCTAGACTGCAGAGCAATGTGACATCTGAACTAGCTGGAATACAGAGCAACATGACATCTGAACTAGCTGGACTACACACCACCCTTCAGTTAAACACACAGCAACTGACAAAACTCTGTACTAAAGTCGACAAACTTGATATTAAACTGGTTTCTGTCAATGACTCCATGAACAGAATAAGTGACAATGTGGAGTCACATGATAATCATGTGACTACTGAACTAATGGAACTTGATCAAAACCTGCAACAGAACTTCTCACTACAACTGAATAACTCCTTTGGCTACATTTATCCAGTATACACATGTGGAGGTACAGGAGGTTGGAGACGTGTGGTCTACCTGAACTTTACAGGCCCCAATACCACCTGTCCCTCTGGCTGGCAGCTGACTAGCTTCTCCAAGAGAACATGTGGTAGAGTTAGTACCGGCTGTAACTCAGTCACCTTCCCTGTCAGTGGAGGAGACTACACTAGAGTGTGTGGGAGAATTATAGGATATCAGGATAGGACTACGACTGCATTTAAGTACTATAACACTGGTC
Organism: Theonella swinhoei; assembly: GCA_963970385.1. NCBI lineage: Eukaryota > Metazoa > Porifera > Demospongiae > Tetractinellida > Theonellidae > Theonella > Theonella swinhoei. The sequence continues at coordinate 242,028 of OZ019955.1, read as the reverse complement.
ATGTAACCACTATTGATGATCCCTATGTTGAAGGTGTTAGTCTTACTCATGGCAGTCCACGACAACACATCTGGACATTTGCAGCTGGTGCGGCTGAAAACACGGGCTACTCACCTCACTTTGTCGTATGCCCCTGTGATACTACTTTAAATATTACCATCCCACCATTTGTGGGTGGAGACTACTTCTGTGAATCGGGAGCGCATCCAGGAGACCCTTATGGATTCTATCCAGATGATCCTCTCTGGGATGGAGATGGCTGTACTGCAGCCAGTACATGTTGCTCATTCAACAATCCTCCATATTTCACTAAACAACTCCCCAGCCCTACCATTGATGATATAGAGGCTAGACTATGCCGTAATCCGAATAATAGAGACATGCCAATAGAGTTCATAGAACTGTATGTGCAGTAGATTAGCTGCACTACAAGACTATCAAGTATACTATACATGGAATGTAAACTACAAATGGACATGCTATAACTTTAACGTGTGTAACCTCCTATTGTTTGAGAACCTGTCACTCCAGGTGTTTAGTTGAGTATTGGCTAGCAATGATATGTATGTAACGCTCCGTACATTTTATATTTTTATGTTAATTCAACCCACAACGACCTTGCATCAAGGGTTTGCACCTTAGTGTTCTAATTTTATATGGAGATGATGTGCTCCACACATACACATACCATGAGCTGTTGGTCTGTGGCTGAGCCTCAAGTTCCACTTCTGGAACTCGGACAGGGCAGAATGGAATGTGTACCACTCCTCCAAACAACTGTTCCAGCTCTTGTTTCTGAACCTTCAACTACATAGATCAGAAAATGGAACTACATATAGCTATATATACACTCATATTTTAACATACTCTTTGTCTCACCTGTTCCTCTACTCTCCTGTAGCCCTCCCGAACTCCATCCACGACACTCTCCAAGAGGTGCCCCGCCCCTTCTTGTTGCCCGGTGTCTCCTCGTGTTGGCTGAGTAACGGCTGTATGGTGCTCTCTAATTGGGAGAGGTGCTCCCTACCTTGTGCCTCGAAGGAATTGACATCTCAGAAAAATTCCTAGAAAGAGTGCAGGGAAAAATACTATGAAGAAACAACACACACACACACACACACACACACACACACACACACACACACACACACACACACACACACACACACACACACACACACACACACACACCACTTCTTTGCTCTATCTCATTCAAAGAAAATAGACCATCAAGAAGGCAGGTATTATGTGCTAATTAGCTGTCAGAGTTAGGAAACTATAGGCCAAACACATTGATATTTGAGATGGAACCTTCTGAAGTTGTAAGAAAGGCTGGAGAATGATAGCCTGGTCACCATAGGGACATGTGCATGAACACACTTTTCCAAGGTAAGTGAGTGATAAGTAGGAAGGAATGTCCTTTATCTGCATGTTATACAGTGATGTGATCAGAAACGTAATCTTAGCATGAGAGCATGCATATGAGATCAGGTGCAAGTGTGAGACTCATGCCTAATGGGTGGACTTGGTATATAGCTCTGGAATGAACACACGATGAACACATATAGAAGTCCTACATGTGTTCATCCTGTGCAGTGCAGCAATCTTTGACACTGATGGCTAGTTCTTTCCTTGGATGTACCTCACCAACCAAAACGATCTTTTGGCGCTGTAGTTTCCAGTCTATTAATTTTGGTTTTCAAATGGCATAATAATTATAACAAATAGACCACACCCACTAATCGACACACCCCTTATAACCACACCTACTTCCTGGCCTCACCACTCATAATTTGCTTGCTATGCCTGTTTTCTCTGCCTAGTGCAGAATGCTCTTCTATTTATACCGTGGTGGTGTGTTCATCCTGTGTAGGATGGACACATGTATACACTGGAACATGTTTCCGCGTAGCTACGTACGTACGCGCGTGATTATACGCAGTTGCGCAACTCAATTGCTCGGTACCTCATGCGCATGCGCGCTAGATCGGTGCGGCTGAAACCGCACTGGCCGCAGTGCATGCTACGGCCCTGGAAAAACAGGGTCTACAGATCCATAAGCTCATCCCACTTCATATATATGTATAAGAATCATAATTTTAGTGTTTTCTCAGCCTATAACAACACAATTTCATAGAACACTGCATATATATCTATAACAAACATAAGGAGAAATGTGTAGAGCTGTCCAGTAAATTAATGAAATGTAAACTACAATGGACATGCTATAACTTTAATGTGTGTGTAACCTTCTATTGTTGGAGAACCTGCCACTCCAGATGTTTAGTTGAGTATTGGCTAGCAATGATATATATGTATAATGCTCCATACATTTTCAATCCACAACGACCTTGCGTCTAATGACCAGCAAGAAGGTATGACCCTAATGACCAGCAAGAAGGTATGACCCTAATGACCAGCAAGATGGTATGACCCTAATGACCAGCAAGAAGGTATGACCCTAATGATTACACACTAATTAGCTGTCAGAGTTAGGAAACTAGGCCAAACACATTGATATGTGAGATGGAACCTTCTGAAATTAAGGAAATTGTAAGAAGGGCTGGAGAATGTTAAGCACTGGTCACCATAGGGACATATGCATGAGCACACCCTGTTAAGCACTGGTCACCATAGGGACATATGCATGAGCACACCCTTTTCCAAGGTAAGTGAGTGATAAATAGGAAGGAATGTCCTTTATCTGCATGTTATACAGTGATGTGGTCAGAATCGTTAATCTTAGCATGAGAGCATGTATGAGTTCAAGTGCAAAAGTGTGGGTGGACTTGGTATATATACTATAGCTCTGGAATGTACACAGGATGAACACATGTAGAAGTCCTACATGTGTTCATCCTGTGTTCCAGTGTATACATGTGTCCATCCTACACAGGATGAACACACCACCATGGCATAAATAGAAGAGCATTCTGCACTAGGCAGAGAAAACAGGGTCTACAGATCTTCCACTTTTTTGTACTAGAGTCAATAGCATCTAGGTTTGCTGGCTTCATCTGTGACAAAGACAGGGAGCAATGTCTAGGGCTGTCCAGTTAGTATTACTGTCAGTAGTCATACTGACTTGTCTGCAGACTGGAGTAGCACAAGATAAGATAGCAGCAGATGATCATGGTAAGTCATAATCTACGCAAAATATAACCATATTCACTCCATGTAATTCTACAGTGGACAAAGCAGTTCTCAAAGCACTCCTGGCTAAAACAGAGCAAAACCTCAGGAGAGACTTGACCAGTCTCATCAATGAGAAAATGACAAGTCTTGTGAGTGAACTGCACACCTCTCTGGATTTAGTTACTGCAGATGTGAAGAAGATTTTGAAGAGCCAACTCGAGCTCCAGACAGAAGCTCAACTATCTGCACTCAAGTTCCACATGACATCTGAACTAGCTGGACTATACACCTCCCTCCAGTCCGACACTCGTGAACAGCTGACACAACTCCGTGAAAATCTGAGAGATGATACCAGCAGTTTAAAGGGAAATCTGAGCAGCCTCAATGACTCCATGAACAGAATAAGTGACAATGTGGAGGCACATGATAATCATGTGACTACTGAACTAATGGAACTTGATCAAAACCTGCAACAGAACTTCACATTACAACTGAAGAATAGCTATGGATATGCTTTCACACCTACTTTATACACATGTGGAGGTACAGGAGGTTGGAGACGTGTGGTCTACCTGGACTTTACAGACACCAATACACCCTGTCCCTCTGGCTGGGACTTGACTAGCCGCTCCAAGAGAACATGTGGTAAACTTATAGGACCAGAAGGATGTAAATCAGTCACCTTCCCTGTCACTGGAAGACACTACACTAGAGTGTGTGGGAGAATAATAGCCTATCAGGATGGGGCTACTGACGCATTTCAGTCCTACCATACTGGTAGAGTGACCACTATTGATGGTGCCTATGTTGATGGTGTTAGTCTTACACATGGCAGTCCACGACAACACATCTGGACATTTGCAGCTGGTTTTTCTGAGTTTCAGGACCGCAATAGGAAATACGTCTGTCCTTGTGATGCTACCACCAATATTAACATCCCACCATTTGTGGGTGGAGACTATTTCTGTGAATCAGGACATAACTCAGGGTCATTTAACTCCATCTTTGAATTCCATCCAAACGATCCTCTCTGGGATGGAGGTGGCTGTAGGGCCAGCAGTACATGTTGCACATTCAACAATCCTCCATATTTCACTAAACAACTCCCCAGCCCTACCACTGATGATATAGAGGCTAGAATATGTCACAGCTTTTTCAGTGAAGATTCTCCAATAGAGTTCATAGAACTGTATGTACAGTAAATTTACCCATAGCTGCACACACATAGCTACAGTACAGACTAACAAGTGTTTGAATATACAAATGTAATCTCTGTTTAATTCAAAAACAAACAGAACTTGTTCTTTGCAGCCTTGTTTTCAGGCACTTTCGGCACAATTATTCCTCGGCAAAAAGAAGAGAGCTATAGCATAGTTTAATTTAGCCCTGGTATGGTTATCTCATTTGCATCTTGTCCAAGGTTTCTGTGATTCCCTTATGGTGTTTATTAACAAGAAACGATGCCACACACACACACACATATACAAACAGACGGACATGCACCACACACACACACACACACACACACACACACACACACACACACACACACACACACACACACACATATGTGAAATTTTCCAGCGGTAGGAGTAGGTGGGCTCCTTCTACCAACCCTTGCATTCACTCATACAACATCTGCTGGCTAAATGTGTGAACCACTTAGAAGCCTTAGCTACCAACTTAAAAGCCTTAGCTACCAACTTAGAAGCCTTAGCTACCAAGGTTGCACAACCCTATTAACCAGAGAAACCAGACCAGTTTGAAGTGGCATGATTTTAAGTAACAGATGTTGTTTTCAGAAGCCAGAAAGAAACCTAGAAGTGTAGTAATAGGGCAAGTGGCAAGTGACACCATGAGGGAATCACAGAAACCTCACCAACAGAGATAACCATACCAGGGCTAAATTAAAATCATTTTTACTGTGTATAGCATCCTCCTTTTCCCATGATTCCTGCCCTGCTACCACATCTACATTATTTCTATCTGAAACTTCCCCAACTTCCTTCTGCTTACGCTCACTATCTAACCCTGTTCCAAGTAGTTACCTTCAATCTCCTATCCTTATATGCTCACCTAAAGCTTCACCTAAAGCTTCACCCTGCTGCCCACCATGTTAACATGTAGCCCACTACATGAATCACTATCCTCATCACCAGACGGATCCCTAAGCTCATCCTAATATATCTATGACAAACATACGGAGAAATGTCTAGAGCTGTCCAGTTCAAACATGGTTTACTACAAGTACTAACTCTTTGAGAAGTATATAGTTGAGCTTCTCAAAGAATTTAGTAGTTGTAGTAAACCATGTTTGAAGTGGCATGATTTTTGGCAAGTTGAGTTTCAAGGTGTTATGGTGGCCAGCTGTTAGGGCCTTTCAAGGAATTCACTTAAAATCAAATTGTGAATTTTTGCTATTGTGACATCACAAGCAGGATTTTAAAAAACAGCTTCCTCCCTGCACTCTTACTGTAGTGATGTAATGCAGTGAGATGTGTGGGTCACATAGATGTCTCCATTAGAGCGTCCATCTCCTGCTCACGGTGAGTGCTCTCGTCACCCATGGCCAACTAGAACGGTCTCTCTGCCTTCACTGTAGTCTAGGTGACTTTGTTCAGAGAACTTACACGTGGGCACTATATGGAAAAGGCTGCTCGTAAATTACGCATGCGCAAAACGCGTGATGCAACTTGGGGATTCCCCATTTATTTCAGAGCCAAGCTCGAGATGATGAGCGGGCGAATTCACGACCAAGCGGTGTCCTCCCAAGTCGTGTGCCCCCTACACAGCCAACAGATGAAGCTGTACTGCTACTCGTGCGAGCAGCTCATCTGCAGGGACTGCACACTCGTTGAACACCTCGGGCACAACTTCGAGTTTCTTACAAAGTGCGCCCCCAAGAGCAGACAAGAACTGGGCGCTCTCACCGTTCCACTGTTGAAGATACAAGCTAACATAACAGTGGCTAAGAAGCGGCTTGAACGCATTGAAGGCCAAATTGACGTCCAGGAAGCCAAGACTTCAGGTGCCATTCACAGCGCCTTCCAACAAATGCGTGCCGACTTGGACCAGCGTGAGGTCGAGCTCATGAATAAGTTGTCCCAAATGGTTGCCGAGAAGCGGAGCGATATATCAGAGCAGACAGATGATTTGGAGAAAGCTGACAGAAATATTCAACGCGTTTTAGACACTGTACACGAAGCTCTGCAAGAAGCTAGCGACGGGGAATTGATGCAACGCAAACTTCATTTACAGGAAAAAGTCAAACGGGAAGAGAGATCCCACTCCAATCTTCCTCTTCAGCCGAAAGCCTCTGCCGACATCACCAGCAACTTTCCTGTGGCTTCCCCCATCCAAAATATGTCTGGCTTTGGGGACATCTTCTATGCTAGTATCGACAACCCTCCAATATCTGAAGTTGGAAAAGTGTCAAAAGTCACCTTGCACCTCCATAAGACTCAGAATTTGAAAACACTCAATGTCGATGCAACGTTTCAGTCACTTACCAATCCAGATGTTGCCACTCCAGTCCAGTTAGTACCAAAAAAGACCGGTGTCTATGAAATCACTTATGTCCCTGTTGTGAGGGGCCGACATGATCTTGTCGTGCGAATCAACAAGGAGAATATCCCCGGAAGTCCATTTAGAGTGTTCGTAAAGATTCACCCGTCCCAACTGGGGACTCCAGTCCGTATGAGTGACGATATGGGCAAGCCATATGGCATAACCCTAGCACCTTTAGGGGAGCTTGTGGTAGCTCAAAATGGCGGGAAGAGGCTCACGTTTCTGGATAAAAAGTTGAAAAAACTTCGCTCAATCGTCACCGATCGTTTCTACTATCCACGTGGAATTGTCGTGAATTCAGACGGAGCTGTGTTTTCAACGGACAAAACCGAGTACACATTAATGAAATTCAAAGATCTCAAACTTGTGAAAGCCACCAACAAAGGCAGTCAAGATGTACGGCTACTGAAGATTATCAACGGGTACCTCTACGTGTGTGATATGGGACTCTCTGAGATTCACATCTTCACAGAAGATCTCGATCACATCAACAGCTTCCCAACCCCTGAGGTCCCTAACCCTCACGACCTTGCTGAGGGAGAAGACGGTATATACATCATTGGAGGCTGCAACACAGGAGCTAAAATTGGCGTCTATAATTATGAGGGGCAGTACATACGTACCCTCGATATTGCAGCCGTCACGTTGTCAGCCATGCGAGGCATCTGCTTTGATTGCTATGGACATATCTTTGTCACTCAAGTCGGTGCTGGAGTGGAGGGTGTGTATGTATTCAGAACATCTGGAGAGTTTGTCACTTCGTTCGGTCGAGCTAGCAACAACATGATGGAACATCCTCTGGGTATCACGATCGATGAAGATGGATTTGTGTACGTTTGTGATCACAAGACAGTCAACAGGAAGATATTTGTGTTTTAGAACTCACTCTATAGTGCAGGAACTGTAGCAATATTACTAGCGTGTAGTGTAAACTGCTGTGATCCCCTTTTATGTTGTGTTCATTGAACCAATTATGTCTCCGTAAATGAGTATTACTATAAAGGTGAACGTGATATACACTTTCAGTGCTGGGCCGGGGTATATATGCACACATTCAATTTTGAATATTAATTCTGCACTCATGTACCCTCAGATGATACATACTAATAGTACACACACAAGCTAAATAAATGTATGTTAGTGATCAGAAGAAAGTCAACAAAAAGGTCTGTGTGTTTTAGAAATCACTCTATATTGGCTTATACATAATTAATACACAGCAGGAACTGTAGCAATATTACTAGTGTGTAGCGTAAACTGCTGTAATATATTAATGTGTTCATTGATACTCTGATCTGTGCATAAGTATATATATATATACAAATGTATGCACACATTCAATTTTGAATTCTACACTCACAAATGATACATATTAAAATTCATAGTACACACACACTATATAAACCACAATGTGTACATAACACATGTACAAAGGGGACACAGCCTTACCAATTCTACAAATCCTTCAATAGTTAGAAAATGTATATTCTACTGTTTTTAGGGATATGATCACCTACATACACAAATCCATCTTCATCTATCACAATTCCTAGAGGTTGTTCAATGTTGTGCCCAAAAGATGTGATAAAATCACCAGTTGGCTTGAAGACGTACACTCCCTCCACTCCAGTTCCCAGCTGGGTGATGAACATGTGGCCACCACGATCGAAACAAATGCTACGCATAGATGAGGGAGCTACTGGCCCTTTGGTAGGGACATGACCGACGAATCTAGGTTCCTGATCGAAGGTATAGACGGCAATCTGAGTGTTCCCCAAAACATAAAGGTGATTATCGAACTCAGCGATGTCGTGGGTACTAGATGCCTTGGTGTTGAAGGTGTAGATGTGATCGAGATCCAGTGAAAAAATATGGACTTGGGAGTTTCTCGCGTCAGCTGCATAAAGACGCCCCCTGATGATTTTTATCATTAGGACATTCCTACTCCCAAAGACAGTACCCTTCTGAAGATGTCCGTTGACAAATTTCATGATGGTGTAGTCCCTAGCCTTCTCGACTCCCCTATCGGAGGTGTATATCACTCCCCCCGGAGCAGTGGCCACACCACGTGGGTAATGAAATTTGTTACTTCGGAATGAGGCATCAGGAATTTCTTTCAGGTCTCGAGTCCAGAACTTTAGGTCCTTGGACTTATTTCCAGCAGTAACTAGCGTCCCTTCTGAGGTGAAAGCTATGCCAAACGGCCTTCCAGCCTCATCACTCTGTCTGATGACGTAGCCCAAGTGAGAGGGATGGATCTGGACAAATACCTCGAATGGACTTCCCGGGGCTTCCTCACCGTTGATTTTTGTCGTCAGTTTATGGCGGCCACGAATACGTGGAGTGAAAGTTACGTCGTAACGAGCGACAATAACCCCTCGTAAAATCACCTCTTTCTCCCTCCAAGGTTTAATCTGTGCGTGAATGACACAAGTGGGGTCTACTTCTGACTTGACTTTGATGTCAATTTCCTCACCAAAAGAATACGGGATGTGTATTTTGTAGTCGGTTTTGGCCCCGACAAAGGCCAAATTGGGAGGAGCAATGCGCAAGTGAAGGAGATCCATTTTTGGGTACACTAGTCCCCAAGGTGTCGGAATGACATCCAGAGAAGGTGGCTTTACTATCGTATCGGCATTCGTGGCTGGTTGAAGGCTTCTGTGTCCATGGCGAGCCAATTCCTTTTCTATCTGCATTTCCAGTTGCTTGTGAGTGCTCATCAGCTCTTCATCGGTCAAGTTAGCTACGTCTTGTTTGACTGTTTCAACCGTAGTTTCAACCTCGGTTGTGGCAATTTGCAGGGCCTTTCGTTGGCCTGAGAGAACATCTTTTTTCCCCTGACTAACTTTGTATATCCCTTCCATGAGAATCTCCTCGCAGTGGTCAACTCGAGATCGAACATGCTCAAATGTCTCTTTCACAGCTTGTACGAGGCCAGCTTCTTGTGCCTCAACCTGGGTTTGAATTTCGTCTACCTCTTTATCCACTGCTGCAATACTTTCGTGTGCCTTGTGTAGAGGAGTTAAGGCATCCGTCAGAACTCGTCTGGTCTTCGGGGCCTCTTCTCTAATGAATCCTGTCTTACACTCTGAGCGAGGGTGGTCATACACGGTACAGTCACGGCATATCAGGACGTCGTGGGTGTAGCAGTAGAGACGAATGGCATCGTCATGTTTGGGACACTTGGATTCTCGACCTCTACCGTCGATGCTACTAGTGATGGTCAAACGGCCACGCTCACCTGGGTAGCTAACGGTGCTATCTGTGCGGAAGAGGGACGTGTTTCGTGCCATAAAACTCCCTCTTTCTCTCTTCCTCTCCAACTCTTCGAGGGACATCAGGTGGTGTCTAGAAGTGGCGGACATACTTCGATGAGAATCGGAGCAACTCCCACATAAGAAGTGGTCACACTCTCTGCAGTAATTGACTACTCCCTCCTTCTTACATATGTCACAGGTAAGCTTTCGCCTTCCCGCTCGGAGCTCTTCTTTCCTGCTGTCGAAAGCGGCGAACGTTGCGAGCATAGATGCAACGAAGAAAGCAGCCGGCAGTTCGTCCACCCCCTGCCTAGGAAGCGTGGTTGGTTCACTGCACATGGGGCACGGGAACGGCTTCCCATTGGCGTGTTGTGCTAGACGCCTCACACAACGCTTGCAGAAGTAGTGGCCGCACGGCAGGAGCTTTGGGTCGCGGTAGTGTTCGTAACATATCCCGCACGTGATCTCGGCCTCGAGGTTCTTCAATACCTCCGAGACGGCGTCAGAAGCTGCTTCTTTGTCTGGTTCAGCAGCCATTTTGCTGCCTCCCCGCGGCCCCCCACCTGCTTCTTACTGATCAGCAGACTCGCGAGTGATTTTTGTCGTGTAACCTCGTGACCTTTTATCCCGTGCCGATGGGTTCAAAGGTCATCTTCACTCGGGAGCGAGATAACCTTTGTACTGAAAATGTCATATTACATGTGCTGGTACATAAAAAGTGCATGTTCATATTTTCTTGTTGTTCTTCAAAGTTCCAGTGTGAGGAGGCTTTCTCTTTGTTGAACTGCTACTGAATATACAGAGAGAGAAAATATAAGAGGGGATTGAGAAGGCAATAAGGCATATAGGGGGTGGGGCCTCAGTCTCATGTATGATGAATGTATATATAGGTCAAAATTGCTTGAGATGCTCTGTTATATATAAACCCAAGACATTATGAGAATATCTAGTCATTTCGGGGGGTATTATGTACAGTAAAGAGGATAGTAGTGATCTCACCTTTGTTCTCTAGGTCTGGTGATAGATAATTTGCTACCTGTACTTGGTGAGTTGTTGGCACTACGACTAGCCACCTTGGTCCGGCCCTTGGCTCCTGGGAAGATGAAATGTACAGTTAGTTTTAGCCTCCTGATTCAGAACCTATTGACACCTTGTGTTAGCAGTATTGCTCTTACCACTGTATGGAGAACAGGGGATGGAGTTGCTCCCTGGCTTCCTTCCCTCCTCCCCTCCCTTCTCCTCCGCCCCCCTGCCTCCTGACGTTTCCATGGAGACAATTTCGTAACGAACCATACAGGATCCCGAATGAGAACGATGTATGTTTGGTGTTGGACTTCTCCCTCCCCCTCCCCCTCCCTCTCCTCCCCCTCCTGCTACCTTTGGTTTGGGGACAGCTGCAATGAATTCACAGCAACAAATCTCCTAACACTCACTCATAACACAGAAGAAAGTGTCCTGATTATTTAGGTGTCCTGACTGCAGGGATTGATAACATTTGGGCCAACAAAATAACCTATTTATTGAGGTGTCCTAGCTCATTTCAGGAAGTTCTCACATTAAAGATGGGACTCAGTATAAACACATTGTCTCTAGCTAGTCACTCACTCAGTGCCTTGTGTGTTGTGCTTGGTGAGTGTGCAGGGGAGGGTGTGGAGGTGATGGTGAAGGTGGTGACAGACCCAGCGTTAGGAGAGCTAGAACCAGAACGTGAAGAATTGGGAACGGGACCAGAGGATGTACGGGTTGCTATTGGAGTAGGTAGAGAGGGAGGGAAGAAGGGGGATTATTGACACAGACTATAAACTATAAGTAATGTACAAACCTTTTAGTTTCTTCCCTTGCAACGCTCTCTGTACAACTGGTGATGCCTTTGCACTAACTACCTTTTTCCCAGCCTCCCTCTCCCTCTCTCTCTCCTCTGCTTGTAGCAGTTTGCGCTCCTCTGCCTCCTTTTCTTGGTCTATAAGATCAGCCTCAAAAAATGTCCGCCTTGTTAGCTGTAAAATTATGTAATGATGATGTAATTTATAGATTCGTACTCAATCTTACAGTTTCCATTGCAACTTGTATCCGGTCCAGTTCCAATACTGCATTTCGTATGGCCCTTGATGTGTCTACGTCTCGTTCCTGTGACAGGAGTTGACGTACCATACTGTCCAGATCCCGTAACAGTACACGGTCACCTGCATCACATGACATACTGTAATCCACTGATATCCACTCATACCAATTATATTTGATCATTAAATATTTGAGGAGACAAAATTTAGCAGTTTGGAGAACAATTAATACTGCAGCAAATTTAATTGGTACCAACATCATGATCATTACATGAGGGACAAAATTTATGAGTTTGGGGATCGATAATTATAATGGGTAGCCCCTTGACCAATTAATGAAAGGAGTGGGACTAGATTGAATGTCTATCCCTACCACTTCTTACAGACATAGACTACCTGTCTGTAGTGCATGGCAATAGGTACAGCATATTTCAGCACCTTTGCAACAGGAGCCTGTAAACCACACACCGTTTTTAAGTGTCATTAGTACATAGATGGCTATCTAACACAGACTATGCACAGTCATTGAAGCCATCTATGTACTAGAAACAGTACAGACTCCTGTTGCAAAGGTGCTGAAATATGCTGTATATGTATAGGAATGGGAATGATTGATGTCTATCCCTACCACTTCTTATAGAGAGTACATACCTGTAGTGGAAATCATATGGCAGTAGGTAATGTACCTGGTAGTTTGACAATGGCCTTGAGAGCAGGGAGAGAGGAGCAGACTCGAAGACGGACATTGATTACTGGATCCTGCAGAGAAAGGTAGATATATACAGTAGATGGGAACATGATATATCTGTAATGATTCTCCTAATTACAGGGGTACTGAGGATTTACTGAAATTTACTGACATTTCCTAACTCAAGGGCAGGACTGAAGAAGTGTTCCTTGAAGAATGCTCGAGAGAAAATAGTCAGAACTATGTCACAAATATCGAGAAAGAGGAGGCGTCGTTGACACATGTCACTGTGAGCACACTCTGTGGAGAGAATGGGAGGGAGAGTGGAGAGAAGGTTCAGATACAAATGTCTTGAGCTGTTGTAGCAAAGTGACTCTCATGTCAGGGGTCTGATGAGAGGGGTGTGGTGTTACCTTTAATGAGCTGGTCACAGATAGCCGTACGCTGCTCTGACCTTCTGAGACATCTGGTGATCTTTAGTAGTGAGTGGCAAGAGGTGAGCTTCACTGGACGGACACACTGGGGGGGTGATGAGGGAGGGAGAGAGGGAGCACTGTAAAAAATTAAAGGTGGTTTTAACCCTTCTGTGGTTGTTTGAGTTACAACTTGAGTACATTATAGCTACAGCTGGCAAATGCTTTCGAAATAAACATAGAGCTATGAGCAACCTGGCTTCTGAAAACCACCATCCACTAGTGATTTGAGGAACTCAACCACATATGACAACTCAGGAATGTATGTAGTAATATAGCAATTCATCATGTTCCCCTAGCCATTATTGAGTTTCTCCTCATTAACGGAGAATGTATATAGTGCCAGTATAATGCTTTATTTTCATAGAGCTATGAGCAACCTTGCTTCTGAAAACCACCATCCACTAATGATTTGAGGAACTCAACCACATGACAACTCAGGAATGTATGTAGTAATATAGCAATTCATCAAGTTTCCCTCTCATTAACAAAGGAACAGCAGTAAAACCTCAGTTGCATGTAGTGGCCTCAGTTGCATGTTTATCTCGAAAGCATTTGCCAGCTCTATAGCTATAGTATACTCAATTTGCAACTCAAACAACCACAGAAGGGTTAAAACCACCTTTAATGTTTTACAGTGAGGGAGGGAGAGGGACGGAGGAAGGGAGGGAGGTGAGGGAGGGAGGGAGGGAAGGTGGGAGGAAGGAAGGTGGGGAGGGAGGGAGAGAAATTATATGTTATATTAAACTATAGTACTGACGTTTCCAGTAATATTCTTCATGAGAACTGGTACAACCCTGTTGTAAAGCTGATCTGAAGTGAGGCAGAAAACAAGTGAGGAAAACCCTGCAATTATCTGCTCGTGTATTCGCCATTGAAGACCAGTACTGGCCACAGCCTCTGCTGCTAACAAGGGACCAATCAATTCAGGTAACCCTGGGTGCTGGAGGGTCAAGGTAATGTTGCAACTTCTTGTATAAGCATACATTCTATATATGCCGTACCTTAGTCTCAGGAACCAGATTGGCAGAGGCTGCAAACCCTTTTAGTGTTTCGGATAAATGACCAGATAGCCCTTGGAGGACCTGAAAAGAGAGGGAGGGAGGAAGGGAGTGAGGAAGGGAGGGAGAGGAGGAAGTTGTGAGAGAGGAGTGGAAGTAGGGAGGGAGAGTGTTTTTTTTTGAAAAACAGAGCAAACACATACTTCAGTTGATTTATCACAAAGTAGATTCTGGTAGATGTTGGCTGCACTCATACTCTTATCTCCTAGCAACACCACCACCTCGTGGTAACAGCTAGCAACGGTGCGACGTACAAAGGGACTCTCGTCAGATGCCAACTGTTGCAGAGTTGAGCTGAGCCGAGAGGGGAATCTCGTAGCTCCTGCCAGCATCAGAATTGCCTGCAAGTGTGTAGAATTCATTGGTAATCAGGACACTGACATTGGGTTGGAGAAAAGTGTCCTGATCAGTGAGGTGTCATGATTAGTGGGGTGTCCTGATTAGTGAGGTGTCCTGATCTGTGAGGTTTCCTAATCAGTGAGGTGTCCTGATCAGTGATCTTTCCTGATTAGTGGGGTGTCCTGATTAGTGAGGTTTCCTGATCAGTGAGGTGTCCTGATCAGTGAGGTGTCCTGATCAGTGAGGTGTCCTGATTAGTGAGGTTTCCTGATCAGTGAGGTGTCCTGATCAGTGAGGTGTCCTGATTTCAGGGATTGAAAGTAAACATGGTTATTGTGATGGCCGAGTCCTAATTTCAAGACCCTGATTAGAGGAGGCCCTCACTTAATGGTCAATTTGTACTTACTGGGAAGTTATAGGCACAGAGACGCCGACATTCTGTCTGCATTCCATTCCCAGTGGTGGGTGTGGCCACCATGAGGGTAGATTGGACCTGCTCCTTGCAAACGAGTTCATCAAACTGGCTCAATTGGCAGTAAAACTCGACAAACCAGTCGCGTAATTCTTCAGTCATCACACCTAGACGTAATCACAGACATTACATCACCATTACATCATCCTGTCTACCAATGAGTTGTTTGTATAAAACTAACAGCAATCGTGACCACATAACAACGTGAAGAATGACAGACATTTCCCCTGCAGACCAGTCATGAAGATTCTCAAGATACACACACTACATATAAGTTAGACGCCGAGTCGAGGGAACTACGCGATTTAGAAAGCCGAGGGCCGGATGTAGCGTCCCGAGCGTAGCGAGGGTGCTACTAAGGGCCCGAGGCTTTCTAAATCGCGTAGTTCCCGACAACGAGTGCGTCTAACTATTTTAGACTACAGCGGAGAAACTGATTGGACAATGACCATTCAAACCGCTAGCAACAAGCGTGCCAATAGATCCCGGTACTAGGGGCCAGCGGCCAACTATAGATCCCGCTAACGAGGTGACTATGAAAAATAGATCCCGCGTTTCTCGCAACCTGATTGGTCAATTTAAAGTTACCGTAGTCTAAATATAATCACTTTTAGTATAAGATTAGGCTCATTGGTGCAGTAACTAAGGGTGGGGAAACTCAAGAATTCGTTCAAAGCATATCTGATATTAGTATAACAGGATTCACTTAACTTTGTGTGCACTAGCACCTATCAATGTAATACTAGAAATGGAGGTTGTAAATTTCTGTTCTTCTCAATAACAAGGAAAGAAACCTCCACTAATCATGTTAAGTATGATAGATAGGTTACAGTGACTGAGTCATATCCGTAAGGAAAAGGCATTCTTCAGAGGAAGGCATTCTGCAAGGGAAGGCATTCTGCAGGGGTAAGGTACTCTGGCAGAGGAATGCCCGTGTGGGGGGCTCCGATCCCTTGGGTCATATTATCTGTCGTATCCATTTCTGGCTGGAACTTTCAGTTGTCATTTGCTGCTCTCTGAGAGTTATTGGAAGGGATGCTTGGGATGTATAGTCAAGTATGACCCTTCAAATGATGGTAGCAAGAATAAACCCCTCTAATCTAAATCAAAGCTCCATTTTTCACATGTGCACTGAACATGACTATCACTTATATATCAGTGTATCTCAAGTGACAAGGACACCTTATCTCACAGAGGAAATCACATGTATACATAACCCCCACTGTACTGTAATGGATTGTATTTACGTATGTAATCAGATGACTTTCAAAATAATTATGTTCTAGATTACCAAGATAGGTTACAGTCACGTAACGAAAGTGAAGCAACCACACTCACTGGTCAAAACCATCACCTATTCTTTGCAGTATGCAGTAGACTAGCACACAGGGACCATTTCCCAAGGCACGTGTCATGGACTTGGGATTCAGTAGTTAATTCAGCATAATGAGGATGCAACTACTGTAAACAGAAGCTTTTCAGATCACTCTACTCCGTTGCTTAAATGAGTTCTGTAGCACCTCTACCTCACACAAATGTATCAAATGACAAACATCGTGTCAGATGGCATGCATACATACATATATATTGATTCCATCATTGCAATCAACATGTATGTAAATGTATGTCTTCTCACTCCATGCAGACTATTGGGTGTCAGGATTCTAATCAGTTTTGACGTCACCAAATCCAATAGTAAAATAGCACAATGACACAATCAGTGTGAGTAGTGTGAGAAGTGATTTTTGACAAGTGGCTCAATTTCTTTGGTTCTGCAGTATATAACCTCAATTGAAGGTAAGCTTGCATACTTTATAAGACTATTGCAAAATAAACATATATTACTGCAGATATTAATTATTTTCTTGCAGAACAATGTCTGTAACACAAAGTAATGTTAGGAGATTGTTATTGTCGTGTTTTATTATGACTGCATCCTGTATCCTGCAAGACAATGAGTTGCAACATGGACTACCATCGAATGGCAGAGACAGAGCTGCAAGACCAAACACAGTAGCTGAGAATGATGTGAAAAATGTCTTTAGAAACATTGTGAGAGAGTTTGGGATCAGATCTGTGGAAACCACACAATCTGCAGGCAATTTCCAACACACCAATGGAGGAGGTGAGGGAAATGGACCGAGAGAGAAAAGAGAAGCAAGTGCCTCGGGATCTGGAATTGCAAGTGGAGAGAGTGTTTCAGGATCTTCAAGTGGAGATATCCTCTCTGGATCTTCATCTGGAAGTGGAGATACTATATCTTCATCTGGAAGTGGAGATACTATATCTTCATCTGGAAGTGGAGATACTATATCTTCATCTGGAAGTGGAAGTGGAGGTATCATCTCTGGATCTGGTGGATGCTTAGGCTCATCTCCTAATCCCATTTTGACCCCCGGGGGCAATAAAAATCGACTGCCCCCCGTGTCCACATTTTTCGACTTTTTACTTGGTGACATTGTAGCTAGCGGTGTTAGCAGTGAGTGCAGGGATGGATGGGCAGAGCTGTTTGACATCAGTGACAACACAGGCACTAGTAATGGAGAAAGGGCCTTGGATGCATTTGGAAAGATTGGAGCAGGCTATTTTGAAGGGAACACATATGCAATGGGAAGTTACGACGAGTGTTTTTCAATATCAAACACTCAGTACTGCCTGACAGAGCTAACATTGGAGACAGCTAAAACTGACTTTGAATTGACATATGCTCTTTGCCTGCCTCAGGCTTGCTCTAAAAATGACATTATTGATTCGGTAAACTTTACTAACTTGCGGCTTGAGGAGAGAAATGTTTCATTTCAACTCGGTCTCATTCGCTGTGAGAAGGAAAACAAGCCGTCCTACAATGCTGGAGCAATCGTAATGATCTGTGTGTGGTCTCTATTTGCTGCAATGGTTCTAGGTGCAACAGCTTTCCATATTGGACATAGAAAACTAGAACTATGGAAGACACATTCTAGTACTACTGACACAGAGAAAGCAAGGCCTCCACAAAGACCAAGGAAAAAGAGCTATGCAAAGATAGCAGTGGATTTCATATTTTCCTTCTCTCTCTACAAAACAGTGCCCACAGTGATCGCCACACCACCACAACCTCGGTACGTCATCACCTCCCTTAACGGCATCAGAGTAATCAGCATGTTTTGGGTCATTATTGCCCACACTAACCTTTGGTACTTCTTCTACATTAGTAATGATATAGCCTTCTTAAGAGACACAGTACCTAGATTTTCCTATAAAATGGTTCCTAATGGGGTTTTTGCTGTGGATACTTTTTTCCTGATAAGTGGATTGTTGACAACATACCTAACTCTGAGGGAGATGAAGAAAAGGAAAGGAAAGTTTAACCTACTCTACTACTATCTTCATCGTCTCCTTCGTATCACTCCAGTTTATGCCTTCGTACTGTTCTCGTACTGGTTCCTTACGGTCCATCTCGCTGATGGTCCCATCTGGCGACAGACAATCGGTTACGATAGTAGATTTTACCAAAACTGTGAGAAATATTGGTGGACCAACCTTCTCTATATTAACAATCTCTACCCGAGAAATCATATAAACATC
>OZ019955.1:213412-218412 GCA_963970385.1 Theonella swinhoei | reverse complement strand
TTGCTCCCTCTCCCTCCCTCCATTTAATGCTCACCCTACTGCAGAGAAGAAGCACAATGTGACGGTGAAAGTCAATGTCACTATCTTCAAGTTAAAGTGTGTGAATAAGAATGTCTGTACTGGTTTGAATGAAATGCTAGCAGTTGATGGAGTTACTAAAGTGACTACCTTTACCTTTACCCTGTTGCTGCATAAGTCTCTGTTTTCATATGATCTCATGTTGGTGAGTGAAGATGTGTCCCTATTAGAGAGGTGTCCTCATTTCAGAGGGTGGTATGTACAGGCTTTAATGGAGTTGGGACCTGAAGATGTGTCCCTATTAGAGAGGTGTCCTCATTTCAGAGGGTGGTATGTACAGACTTCAATGGAGTTGGGACCTGAAGATGTGTCCCTATTAGAGAGGTGTCCTCATTTCAGAGGATGGTATGTACAGACTTCAATGGAGTTGGGACCTGAAGATGTGTCCCTATTAGAGAGGTGTCCTCATTTCAGAGGGTGGTATGTACAGGCTTCAATGGAGTTGGGACCTGAAGATGTGTCCCTATTAGAGAGGTGTCCTCATTTCAGAGGGTGGTATGTACAGACTTCAATGGAGTTGGGACCTGAAGATGTGTCCCTATTAGAGAGGTGTCCTCATTTCAGAGGGTGGTATGTACAGGCTTCAATGGAGTTGGGACCTGAAGATGTGTCCCTATTAGAGAGGTGTCCTCATTTCAGAGGATGGTATGTACAGGCTTCAATGGAGTTGGGACCTGAAGATGTGTCCCTATTAGAGAGGTGTCCTCATTTCAGAGGGTGGTATGTACAGACTTCAATGGAGTTGGGACCTGAAGATGTGTCCCTATTAGAGAGGTGTCCTCATTTCAGAGGGTGGTATGTACAGGCTTCAATGGAGTTGGGACCTGAAGATGTGTCCCTATCAGAGAGGTGTCCTCATTTCAGAGGGTGGTATGTACAGGCTTCAATGGAGTTGGGACCTGATGATGTGTCCCTATTAGAGAGGTGTCCTCATTTCAGAGGGTGGTATGTACAGGCTTCAATGGAGTTGGGACCTGATGATGTGTCCCTATTAGAGAGGTGTCCTCATTTCAGAGGGTGGTATGTAAAGGCTTCAATGGAGTTGGGAGCTGAAGATGTGTCCCTATTAGAGAGGTGTCCTCATTTCAGAGGGTGGTATGTACAGGCTTCAATGGAGTTGGGACCTGAAGATGTGTCCCTATTAGAAAGGTGTTGTCAGCTAATTCCAGCTCTCTATCTCTCTCCCTCTCTCCTTACCTGTTCAGAACAAACCACACAAGAGTAAAACAGTGAAAAGAGAAACACCCTCCAATGAATCATCCAGTGAAGGTTATGGTATATGTACATGTACATTGTGTATCTGAATTGTTGTTTAATTGTTTCTCATTATTTATAGTCACTTCAAAGTCTAAAAGCAAAACTCCAGGTATGTATGACATGCAGGACAGAAGAAAAGTGTCCTGATTAGTGAGGCGTCCTGATTAGTGAGGTGTCCTGATTAGTGAGGTGTCCTGATTAGTGGGGTGTCCTGATTAGCAAGTTGTCGTGGGTACCATTGTGGTCAGATGACATATGAGCAAGGAAACTCAGTAGAGTAACAATCAGAGGTTACATTTGCATGTATATCTACATTTGCTGATTTTGTAAGAAGTTGTATAAACATCATTTTCAGTGCCCACAGAGACTCCTACTCCTACTGCCCCAGGAAGTAATATTACCACTACTAAGGATGAACCAGAGACTACTAAAGTAAGTTGTACACTTTCCTATTTTGTCCCTTGTTCCTCTAATGTATGCTGAGTGGCTGGAGGTAGCTCAGGGTTTCTTTTAGGCATTTGCCCCCCTTTGCCCCCCCCCTTAAGTCAAACCTACCGCCACTGTGTTTCACGTTGCCCCCACCCCCCTCCCACCCCCCAAGATTTCTCCTATGTGTGTTTTGCCCCCCTTGTCAAGTTTTCTGAAAAAAGCCTTGAGGTTTATCGAGTTGTGATCGTTCGGCTTGATTTGTATGTGTGATTTGGCCCAGCCAGCTGAGCTGCCTCGGTAGCTCAGTTGGTAGACCATCTGTCTAGAACACAGAGTGTTGTGGGTTTGAGTCCCACCTGAGGCAGCTCATTTTTCTTTGAAAATGACTGTCTTGGGTGAGTTGTGTCAGTACATATTCCTCCCTCACTGCATTTCTAGTGTATCAATTAGGGCCTTCCTAATTAGAGGGGTCTGGTGTAATTTCCCCCTGTAGGTTGGTCATTTCAAGACCAATTCATCAGGACTGTACATTGTTAGCATAGTTAGTACTGTGGCTGGCAAGACTGGTGTGGAAATGACATGTGAGTTATTGTTAACCCCTTTATGACTCAATTATCTGGATGAGGGTGTGGCCGTTCTGTGTGAAGAGACTGATGTGCACACACACACGCACACACGCACACACACACACACACACACACACACACACACACACACACACACACACACACACACACACACACACACACACACACACACACACACAAACACACACAGTTAACTTGGAGATGAAGAACTATTATGGTTACCTTGGAGCTATCGATTATCCAGCACTTGTCGTAAGTTCTGATTCAGAATCTGATAATATATTTCCCTAAAAGACACCATGTGTCTGTGTGTACATAATGTGGTAGGAGCAGAAGGTTTCCTGTTATTGAGGTGTCCTCACTTCAAGGAGGGAGTCCTGATTGGAGAGGTTTCACTGAATGTGTGTGTGTGTGTGTGTGTGTGTGTGTGTGTGTGTGTGTGTGTGTGTGTGTGTGTGTGTGTGTGTGTGTGTGTGTGTGTGTGTGTGTGTGTGTGTGTGTGTGTGTGTGTGTGTGTGTGTGTGTGTGTGTGTGTGTGTGTCCCACAGTTCTACGCTGTCATGATGGTGGTGTATGGTATACTGGGAGGTGTGTGGGCGGTGGCCATGTGCTGTTCGTACAAGGACCTAGTCAGGCTACAGTTTTGGGTGTTTGCCGTCATCATTCTGGGATTCTTGGAGAAGATATTCTTTGTGTCTGAGTACAGTTCTATCAACCTTGGAGAGGAACGTAAGAGATAGGAGCTGGACTGTTGTGTTTTTAGCAAGCACTACTGCTGTGTCTCTCTCTCCCTCCCTCCTCTGTCTCCTCTCTCTCTCTCTCCCTCCCTCTCTCCCTCCCTCCCTCGCTTCCTTCCTTCCTCTCTCCCTCCTCATTCCAGCCTCTTTCCTCATCCTCTTGGCTGAGACAATATCAGCTGCCAAGAGAGCTCTGGCTCGTGTTCTCCTCATCATTGTCAGTCTTGGTTTCGGGACTGTCAAGTTAGCAACACTCACCTGTAAAGTTATAACTTGTTACTTCCTCCTCCTCCCTCCCTCCCTCTCCTCCCCTCCCCCCCCTCCCTCCCCCTTCTTCCTCTAGACCAAGGTTGGGGGACTCCTTTGGGAAGGTGGTTGCCATTGGTATCATCTACTTCATATTTGCACTCATTGACGGCATTGTTAGAGCCAAATCAGTGAGCCCTCCCTCCCTCCCTCCCCTCCTTCCCTCCCTCCCTCCCTCCCTCCCTCCCTCCCTCCCTCCCTCCCTCCTTCCCTTCCCTCCCATACATGCTCCCTTTCTCCTCCCTCTCTCCTTCCCTCTCATTATCTTCTCTCCTCTCTCTCCTCCCTCTCTCCTTCCTCCCTCTCTCCTCTCTCTCTCCTCTCTCTCCTCTCTCTCCTCCCTCTCTCTCCTCTCTCTTCTCGCTCTCTCCTTCCTCCCTCTCTCCTCTCTCTCTCCTCTCTCTCCTCTCTCTCCTCCCTCTTTCCTTCCTCCCTCTCTCCTCTCTCTCTCCTCTCTCTCCTCCCTGTAGACCGCAGTTGAAACAGACAACACTTCTGAAATAGTGACTTTGGCCCTGCTCTTCATAATGGACTGCATCATCTTTTACTGGATATCCTAATTAATGAGCACCCCTTCATTAGCTGTACTGATGATAGCTAGTTTTAACATGTAAAGACCCCTCTAATTAGAACCCCCTTCCAGTTTTTCCATACATTATGGACCCCTCTAATCAGGTCCCCCTTGCTAGTTTTACCGATCTAATCAAGACCCCCGCCAGTTTTCACATCATTCACAGACCCCCTCTAATCAGGACCCCCCGAAATGACGACCACTCAGGGCACCATATCGTCCAAGGATACTAAACATTTGCCGACCCCCTGAATTTGTACCAATGTCCTTAACTCAGACCCACATCTTCACATCTCTCGTGGGAGTTCGTAGAGCTCTGCGTCTGAGGAAGAACTACGTCAAGCTGTCCATGTACAATCACTTTGCCTACACTCTCATCTTTGCCATTCTGGTCGCACTGGCTTTCTTGTTGTGGATGTTCGTGGAAGTCAACTTTCCCAGACACCTATGTCTTGAGGTCAGTAGGGCCCCCAGAAGTGAAAATTTCAGGGGGTGAAGCTTTTATTACCACTTTCAAGGGGGCCCCCCTCAATATAAGAAAGAAATTTCAGAATTTGGAGCTCTTTATTTTGGCCCCTTTCACTTGTAACTTGCAGTCCACTTTACATGGTTTGAATTTCAACCATTTACTTTTGTCCTTATCTATGCCATCTAATCACCATGGCAACAGGACTGGCAGGAGGTGTGGCTTCGAGACTGTTTCTGGCACTTCCTGTTCTGTTTCATCCTGGTGGTTATCATGATCATCTGGCGGCCCTCGGCCAACAGCAGTCGATTTGCCTACTCCCTGGTCAACGACCTGGACCCAGAAGATGAAGAAGAAGAGAAGGAAATGGAAAATAAAAACTTTGGTAAGAGATCATTCACTTGTTTTGAGGTTCTCTCGAGATTTCTCTCTGGGGGTGGGGGGGCTACATTTTCAGCATATTCCCTCAAGGGGGTCTGGGGACATGGCCCCCCCAGAATATTTAACTGCTCTGGGGGGATTCTGTGGCCTACAGCATGCACCACACAATCCCTCAATGGGGGTTGGGG
>OZ019955.1:180513-213212 GCA_963970385.1 Theonella swinhoei | reverse complement strand
ACTGCTTTATCCAACAATCTCTGACAGTTGACAGAACAGTCTCTGACAATTGACAGACCAGCTATGGGTACACCTGGTGTTTATATTGCACATATTACAGCAGGTCTTTATTAGGAATATATGAAACTCATAAAAATACCAGGTGTACTGACAGCTGGCTATCTGTACACCACAGCAGATTTTTATTAACTTGGGAGTATATCACTCTCATGTACTCCCAATAAAAACCTGCTACATTGTATAATGTACAGTATAAACACCAGGTGTATTGGTACAACTGCATGTTTGCTGATCTAACATACATCATTGTGTGCAGATGTATATAATGCCATTGCATGCATTTGATGGATGGGGAGAACCCGGGGTAACTCCCTGGGCTAGTGCATTGCATCATGACTTACCTCCCCCATACTCATTTCAATACTCCACTCTTTACTGCTGTTCCAACTAAAAAGTATATACAATACTGCTGAATTTGGCTTACTATGTTGATAAGGGTTTACTTTTCAGCAAACTGAAACACTCCTTGTACATTAGTTTAGTGGTGACCACAATGATCCCTATGTACACAGTACTGCCATGCCATGTAATATCTATAGCAGGAACATCTTAGCTTATCTAACTGCACCTCATCCATAGTTATAGTGTCTCTTCTATTTCCATTCTGTCAGGGCTGAGCTGAGGGCGAAGGAGTGGAGAGATAGGGTTGTGGAGGAGAAGTTCCTCCCCTTCTCTCACCCCTCCCACTGCAGCTACCAGCCCCTACTACACACCACCACCTCATACACAAGGTCAGCCACACCACACACCCAGGTCCAGTGATAAGGACCATTACAACCCAGCTCAGACATAACACCATCCCCTGGCCCACTGCCCACAGCATGTATACTCATATATATATACTTTGAAGGTGGACTAACACGTAGCTACATATACAGCAGTGATCTTGCAATCTGGAAAGCATACGACGACACACATGTGCTCATTTTCCTTTGTATTTTGAAATCTGCACATGCACACTACGCAACATCAAAGGAAAGTGGGTATGTCACTCTACACACAAGATTGCAGGATTACAAAAAACTGCTGCATATATGGTGCAAACCATGCAGCACTAATGATACTCCACTACATCTTTATTGCTACTAGATAGTGTATGAAGTGAGACCTGGACAGACAGAATAAGAGGCACAGTATATACAGATTACCTCCTTACAAAGGACACTCTAGGGTGCCAGAGAGAGCTCTAGTACATGTAGAGTCTATCTCAATACTATTATATCACTGACTGATTGATTATAATAACGTATATATCATGTCTCTACTGGTAGACTACCCTATGGCACAAAGCAATTTAGAGAAGAAGACATATCCAGAAGTATCCACCCCAAGGTATCATGTATTGTACCACCTCCCAGATACATGTATGTGATACCAACTGTTCTGAATTTTCAGAAATTCCAGACTGTTGTTCCTCCAATCCCTGTATTTGACAAACTGAACTCTACATACTAGCAGTTTGTGGTGTGATAAAATATATGTATTGTACATATTGCAATTGATGAGCACAGGAGTATAGCTATACACACTAGCAGTGCTGGCTTGCCAAATTGTGTTTGCTGATCTAACCATGCATCGTGTGCAAATGTAAAATATGCATGTGAACCATTTGGGAGCCTGGAGATAAGCCCAGGGGAACTCCCTGCGGGCAGCGCATTGCGCCCCATAGCTACAGTCACATATCTGGTCCAGTTCCAGAATGGGAATGGTCTTCCGACAACATTACTATACATAGGAAACAATTTTTTCCACATTTTCAATTTCTCCCAAAGAGGAACTAAAAGTACTCCATCTGTAAATATTCCCAAAGATCCAAGTCTGCAATCTTCTGGAGCATGCACAATAACGCTACTGTTTCCAGATAATGTGTCCTCACCCCACCCATGTCTGTGTTTCAATGTCAGTGGAGGTCCCTATGCAAACTATGAGGACACTCCCAATAATCACACAGCACAGCGCCCCAGTACACATTCAGCTAAAAGATGACGCAACAGTGAGCCTGCTCACTTCCCACCTCCACCTCCCAGAAATGGGTGGCTATAAAAACAGTAGGAATCCATCTCAGTGCAGTGCTAAGAAAGTGCCTAGCGACCTACTCTGGAACTCGCAATGAAAATGAAAGCAATTCTTGCAGTTACTCTGCAACTGCTGCTAGTGCTGCATACTGCCAACTATGGCTTCGGACAAGAGGAGTCTATTCCAACTTGCCGAGCCGAAATGACAACAGCAAACAACCGAATATGCAAAGAGCTGTTTGAAGCCTTCCAAGCAGCCATCGTCACTGAAACTAACCTCTATAATTTAGGAAAGATCTTCTTTCCTTCCTCAAAAGAGCCCCCAACACTTCTGAATGTTAAATATAAAACACATTTTGAGACTGGAGTGCAAATCCCATGTTTTAACTCCAGTGATACCATCAATTCATCTGAGGTGTGGTCCAAAAATTATGGATGGACTTCAAGAACAATTTATACCGTATTTCATCCTGCTACTTTGAACAGGATGCAACCCTATCTATTCTATAGGATGATGGCAGCTTTGGAGTCTCAGACATCAGCTTCTGGTACAACTGAGGAAGCTCTACTCTGGGATGGAGATTCAGATTTCCTGACTCTCAACCTAGTCCTCGATGTCAAACAACTCTCCTGTCTGCCTACTAATCAACAGATAGATCAGACCTTACAGGACATCACATCATTGGTAGGAGCGGGTCTTACAAACCTGAAATATCATTAAGTGTCCTGATTAGTGAGGTGTCCTGATAAGTGAGGTATCCTGATTAGTGAGGTGTTCTTTGGTTAGTGAGTTGTCTTGATTAGCAAGGTATCCTGATTAATGAGGTGTCCTGATTACACCAACATGGCACGTGGGACAGCACAGTCATCCTCTTCTTAATCATATTTTCTTCCACAGCTAAAGGTCTATGCAAGAGACCAGAAGAACTTGACTGAGTTGGAGAGTCAAGACAGCCACGTATTGGATGGGAGAGTATTTGATAGAGACTGGCGGAAGTACGAGTGCGAGATCTACAGTGCTATGGAATCGTGCCACGTTTATCTAATCAGCAATATTTTTGCATTTGTGCTAACAATAATGGCTGCCATAATTATATTGGCAGTGATTAAGAGAAAGGGACCAAAAAAAGGAAACACAGTGGCTAATGCCGAGGAAGGTATAACAGCTCCAGGTGGAACAAATCAAGCTAAAGGAGACAAAACCTACACCTTCTTCCACTCACTAATGTGGTCTGCGGGTAGTATTTCTCTGTGGGTTTTACTATTCTTTGGATTTGATGTAGTCTTGGCTTTTATGTGACACAATTTGGGAAGGAATCATTCTCTTATCCCAGTTGGTTGTAGTGATGGCGTTCAGTGTATCAAGTCCTTGGCTACTCAACCACAGAGAAAAAGACCCTATCACACACGAGGAAACTCTTCAACCAGTTCCTATACTCAAACCCAGCCGGGCCTTCTTCACTGCTGTGTGCTTTGGCCTGCCTTTAGAGTACTTTATATGTGTCTGCTATAGAAACTTTTTTAAATGCATTGAGGAGGAATTGGATGAGAAGGTGAAAAAGCTACAAAAGAACAATAAAGCCAAACTAGTAGCAGGATTCTTTCCTCTTGGTGGACTCTTTCTTATTGCTGGATACCTCTCTCGCATCCTAGTGCCTGTAACTTTGTACTTCTTGGTCTATCGGCTTGAAGTACTCACATTTTACATATTTGTTGGCATTGCATTTCTCAGCACAATACTAGTAGTGACAGAATTTGACTTCAGGCGAAGGTGTGAGAAGAGGGAGAGGATTGAAAAGAAGAGGACAGGGCCAGATAGAAATAGCATGGATTCTGAGGAGGATATTGCACACGAGGTGAGCAAAGAGGCACACTATTGCTGTCATGAATCCTTCCACTGGCTGGAACATCACTATCCACTGTTCACACCACTATTTACCCTGCTACTCCTCGCCGTCATGATTATGTTATATGTACTGATCAACCACATCATCCTGGCCCAGGGCCAGGCTGGAAATGCTCTGTTCAAACTCTTCTCATTGCTCATCCCTGCTGTAGCCCTGAGCGTGTACTCGGGGTATATTGGAAAGAGATTAAGAAAGCATTACAGGCTTAACAAAAAGGAAAACTCATCGTGACAGAGAAAATGAAACCACGTTATGACATAATCACTTACATTTTGTTGACCTACTTACGCATTGCTAAAAACATACATGCTGTATGACTAATGTATTGGTGTAATAATGTGTTTCTGATTACCTGTGTTAATGGACATAGCTGTATACTTGGGCATACTTTCAGATATCAGCTAACTTGGGTCATGGAGCGTTACCATATCTGCAGGTCGCATGCGCGATTACCTGGTACGCACGCGCAGCTGAACTACAGAGGTTTTCAGGTTGGTTGTCCGATTCCGAGTTCAACATATCACGACGCATGCGCAAACCAACTCGCCTACGAACGAGCCATGTAGCCGCGAATAGTAAGTGCACCACTCTTTACATTCATATTTGACTGAGATTTCTTTCAAATATGAACGTCGTAAAGAGTGGCACACTTACTATTGGCTGCTACATGGCTCGTTCGTAGGCCAGTCGATGTGCGCATGCGTGATATGTGAACTCGGAATTGGACAACCAACCTCTGTACTGTATGCATGCGCAAGTAAAAGGTTCGGGGCCTAATTAGAAAATCTACTCAATGTGATTCGGTAGATGTACGTACTACCGCCATTGTTGCTTACTGGCCAGGTTTGGACAAGACGATCCGAAGAAACCTTCAACTGCAGCCACAATGCAAGCGCTTGCTGTAGTGGCTAAACTGCTGTTGCTGCTTCTGGGAACTAGCCACAGCTCTGCACAAGAGGAAGACACTATCACTTGTGGAGACGAAATGACTACAGACAGTCGAATATGCAACGAGCTATTCCAAGTCTTCCAGGCGTCCATTGTCACCAACACAGCCAATCTCTACAACCTTCGAAAAATATTCTTCCCTTCCACGACACGGCCACCGACACTGCTGAACGTGAGCTACAGACTCACCTTCGAGAATGACGTGCAGATGCCGTGCGATTTTGACTCGAATGACACCGTCAATTCCTCTGAGGTCTTGCACGAGAACTTGGGGTGGACGTCCCAATCAATATACAGAGTATTCCATCCAGCTACCCTGAACAGGTTCCAGCCACAGTTCTTTTATGAAATGATGATCAAATTGGAGGCCTCTCACGTGGAAGCAGCTCTCTCTTGGCAGGGAACAGATCAGCTACTCACTCTGAATCTGTTCCTTCATGTCTGGGAACTGTCTTGTCTACCAAGCCATACACAGATATATGAGACATTGAAAGACCTAACATCTGTGGTAAGTTACTGCTTGCAAAGGTCAATAGCTTCCCCCCATAGTTTGTCAGGAAACTCCTATAAAGGACCAGCGGTACAATCAGATTGCTGATAACATCAACCTTCTAATAACATACACCAACCACATTCATTAGCTTTAACAATGGAGGTATACACGTGGATTCCACAAGTTACAGTGCTTACATTGTTACAGTGATCATGCACTGATAGCAGGCATGCATGTAAAATTTCATATCCAATAATTTTTGCTGTAGCTACTAGTAAAGCTGATTGTTTACCCTTAAAATTCCATTTGTATATTTAACTTCTGCTACAGTTAAAGGTGTATGCAAGGGACCAAAAGAACTTGACAAAATGGGAGAGTCAAGATAGTTATGTGCTGGATGGGAAGGTGTTTGATGAAGAATGGTGGAAATACGAATGTGATATTTACAACGAAATATCATGTAACATTCGTGTCATCAACTTGGCCTTTTCTCTCTGTCTAACCTTGGCAGGTTGTGTTGCAATTGTGTGGGTTCTACGTTCAATAAAGGGTCCAAAGAGAGGAACTACATTGTCATTTAAAAAACTGAAGAGTGAATGCTTAACATGTTGCAAAAGACAGGATGGGGGTTCTCAAATAGAGGAAGTACGATTAGAGCTCACAACATCACCTGGACCCCAGCCAGACCCCAGCACACCTGATGAATCCTCAAAACCAATTGCAGTTCAACCAGTCTCCAGTCAATCCTCAACACAAGCTGCAGTCCAACCAGTACCCAGTCAATCCTCAACACAAGCTGCAGTCCAACCAGTCTCCAGTGAATCCTCAGACAAACCAGCAACAAAAGAAGATGTGAAATATCCCTTCTATCACTCCCTCCTCTGGTCAGCGACAGGAGTCTTGTTCTGGGGATGGTTGGCTGTGTACATAACAGAGATTATCAAGATAGATGAATGGCGCACACATACCCCAGATACAAGAGAGGTTGCTGTAACAATTATATGGTTGTTAATAATGGTATCAGGTGCAGCTTTTGCCAGTTTAATCATCAGTTTTCGTATTAAAATCAAAATAGACCTCCTCCATCCCAGCCATGCCATCTGGGGAGGTATCTGTGGTTGCCGTGGGGATATTATGGTCCGTGGCTTCTATGCTTGCCTGTGTAAATACCTGCGTTGTGAAGGGGGAATATTTAAGTCCATTCATGACTGTCTGCGTGGTAATACTATTGCCAAAAAAGTCGTTGGAGCTCTACCACTCTTAATCATATTTCTGTGGATTGGTTACATTGCTCTCAATGCAATCCCAGTCTTACTATATTTCCTCCTCTATCCAACACGTGTCATTTGTCTCTACACGTATGTAGTCACTGCTTTAACATTTCTCATCTTCATCATAACTGAAGGAGACTACGAACGCAGGATTATGAAGAATAATCAGAAACAGAATGAGAAAGTTGGTTTTAAATCCTGGATGAAGCATCACATGATGTACACTTCGATATTTGGCGTAGTGTTTCTTGGCATTACAACTGTGATCTTTATCGTCAGCTACCGCACTATAGTTGCAGGTGGTTCGACAGGAAATGCACTCTACAGCATCTTCCGAGCCCTCATCCCTGCACTACTGCTCGGTGCAACGTCGGGCTGGATCGGGAAGAGACTGAGGAAACATTACCGATTTGAAAAAGAGAAGGTCGAGGAAGACGAAAAAGAGACCACTGAGATTCATTGTATCTGCACATGTAAGTGTAGCTGTAATAAGGAAGGTGACCCTGGTACCGGCATCACTCAGGATGGCGACAGTGAGGCAGATGGTACTGACATCACTCAGAGTGCTAAAGGAATGGGTTTAACTCCTGTGTAGACTCTGTGTGTAGTACTTTTATAATCAACATGTACTTGTATACCATTTTGTTACATGTTCTTACATGTACGTAATACTATGTTACTGAAATATTAATGTTACTTTTTGTAAATTAGGCCTAGATGTATTTGTGTGTATCTGCTTTAAAATATACTGTGATTGATAATTGGCGAGCTGAGAGACCCCACCTAGTCGTGTCAATGGGCTGATTTTCTGTAACTTGCACAGTACATACTATAATGTTTTATGTGTTCTAATTTTACACTAGGTGGGCTTGCCAAAATGTGCTGCATTCAACTAGTACACTATACTGTGGGCTGACTTAACTGGACTATGCATGCCATAGACCATTATGGAGCAGATGGCATAGTGACTGGAAATGCAAACACACACAGACATTAGTCCCTGAACTGACAGAGAGCCATATGCATTGTGTGTTGAGATTTGGTAAAAATAACAAGTAGCCATTGGTGTGTGTGTCACGTGCTCCCCCGACTCTACGCGCATGCGCGAATCTTGCTCTTAGACGTTTATGTTGGCGTGTCTGGTTCAAAGCCGCGAAGAAACGGCCTGGTACTGCGTTTTTCTATGATTTTGCAACACGGTTCAAAACCGGATATATAATCCTGACCAATCAGATACTGCGTTTTCATTAGTCACGTGCGTCTAACCGAGCACATGACACATTGCTGTTATCTGATTGGTCAGGGATTTATATCCAGTTTTTGAACCATGTTGCAAGATCTTAGTATCGACTGTACTGGTATCAAAGTTCATGTTAGTTAGCCTGTAAGGGATACAACTAAAAGTACAATGCAACACACAGACAAAAGAAAAATATACTACAAATTATACACATGATGGAGTCTCTTGAGTTCCTTTCCAACTGAGAAAATATCCGAGTCTTTGTCATCATCACGTAGTATCTCAATGCTCAGACTTGCTCAAGACTACAAGAAATGCTCAAGACTACAAGAGATGTGTGAAAATATATGGTTGGCAACTGGAGTACCTTTAGGTGAAACAAAGTCACATAATGGACATGGTTGATCAATATGTGATGGAATGGTTAGGGTTCTCAAAATAACTTGCAAGGAACGAGTTCCTTGAAATCCATGATCTCTAGCTTTGTCCCACAATTTACACCATGATACTGATCTTGGTAATAAGGCCAGACTTGTGTGGCTTTCCACTTTGCTCCAATGTAGTCTTGATCTGCTTCAAAAAGGGTTTTCTTTACAGATTTCAGACACACTGGCAGTGGCGGCTCTAGGGGGGTTTCAGAGGTTTCCACTGAAACCCCCTTTTGTTGTGACTGTATAATAGCTCACATCTCACGAACACGCGCAGCTGACCTACTGTAGATTTCATGCGTTCGTCGCGCGCGAGCGTACGTTAGCGCAAGCACGCTATAAATATTTACGGGAATATAATACGCAGTGAATATAGATGTTTAAGGGATTTCCATCTCTCAACTCTTTACTTACATGTCAAACTTCAGTACCCTTTACTCTATAACTGAAACTGGGCAGGGGTGAAAACAAGGTTACGTGTACGCACGCGGACGTAACTCCGCATTCGAGCGCGTGCATATAATTAACTGGGCGTCGCTTCAAAACTCGCGCGACGTGCTACCCCCTTTGCAAAATCCTAGATCCGCCACTGACTGGGCTCCCATTCAGAAGTAATGATGTTACATTTGTGCCATAAATCTGTTCCAATAGACGAGATTGCTGGACTATAAGAGGTCCTGGATCCTGATCCTTTAATAAATTGAAAATATCTGAGCTGATTGATCTGTATTGTGGATTCATTGATTAGTTTCCAAAGAAAACTCAATTTTCGATTGAGAATACGTAAACGCATGGTTGGCCACCCCAAAGCAACCAACACAGGATCAACTGGAAAGAACGGCAGCGCATGCGCTAAGTAAGTTAGCGCTCCTATCCCCTAGCCTTAGCCCTAGCCCTAGCCCCTAGCCTTAGCCCTAGCCCCCTAGCCCTAGCCCCTAGCTCCTAGCCCTAGCTCCTAGCCCTGGCCTATAATAAATTAGCGCATGCGCTACCTGCCGTTCTTTCCAGTTGAGCCGAACGCTTTTGCGCATTCAGTGGTGAATCGCCCTTAGCAGGTTAAGTAGCCCTTTACAGCATACTCTGACTGACACACTATGCTATCTGCCTATAGATGAGAGCAAATACGGTCAGCCTAATGCGCATGTGCAGCCGTCACTGGAAAAACCAACGACAACGGACCTGAAATCCGGTGTACACCTGGTACCGTATGATAAAAGTTCGGGGCCTATTATTAGAAAATCTACTCAATGTGATTCGGTAGATGTACGTACTACCGCCATTAGCCAGGTTTGGACAAAGAAACCTTCAACTGCAGCCACAATGCAAGCACTTGCTGTAGTGGCTAAACTGCTGTTGCTGCTGCTGGGAACGAGCCCCAGCTCTGCACAAGAGGAGGACACTAATCCTGACCAATCAGATACTGCGTTTTCATTAGTCACGTGCGTTATCGCATGGTCACTTGACGTGAAATATCCCTTCTTCCACTCCCTCCTCTGGTCAGCGACAGGAGTCCTGTTCTGGGGATGGTTGGCTGTGTACATAACAGAGATTATCAAGATATATGAATGGCACCGACATACCCCTGATACAAGAGAGGTTGCTGTAACAATTATATGGTTGTTAATAATGGTATCAGGTGCAGCTTTTGCCAGTTTAATCATCAGTTTTCAGATTAAAATCAAAATAGACCTCCTCCATCCCAGCCATGCCATATGGGGGGGTATCTGTGGTTGCCGTGGGGATATTGTGGTCTATGCTTGCCTGTGTAAATACCTGCGTTGTGAAGGGGGAATATTTAAGTCCATTCATGACTGTCTGCGTGGTAATACTTATGCTAAAAAAGTCGTTGGAGCTCTACCACTCCTAATCATATTTCTGTGGATTGGTTACATTGCTCTCAATGCAGTACCAGTCTTACTGTATTTCGTGCTCTATCCAACACGGGTCATTTGTCTCTACACGTACGTAGTCGCTGGTTTAACATTTCTCATCTTCGTCATAACTGAAGGAGACTATGAACGCAGGATTACGAAGAAACAGAATGAAAATGTTGGTTTTAAATCCTGGATGAAGCATCACATGATGTACACTTCGATATTTGGTGTAGTGTTTCTTGGCATTACAACTGTGATCTTTATCGTCACCTATCACAGGTGGTTCGACAGGAAATGCACTCTACAGTATCTTCCGAGCCCTCATCCCTGCACTACTGCTCGGTGCAACGTTGGGCTGGATCGGGAAGAGACTGAGGAAACATTACCGACTTGAAAAAGAGAAGGTCGAGGAAGACGAAAAAGAGACCACTGAGATTCATTGTATCTGCACATGTAAGTGTAGCTGTAATAAGGAAGGTGACCCTGGTACCGGCATCACTCAGGAAGGTGACAGTGAGGCAGATGGTACTGACATCACTCAGAGTGCTAAAGGAATTGGTGCACCTATAGTCGTGTCAACAGGCTGATTTTCTGTGACTCGCACAGTACATACTGTAATGTTTTATGTGAGTTCTAATTTTACACTAGGTGGGCTTGCCAAAATGTGCTGCATTCAACTAGTACATTATACTGTGGGCTGACTTAACTGGTTTATATACTATGTATGCTGTAGAGAATTATGGAGCAGATGGCGCAGTGACTGGATTCAATGTAAACACACCCAGACATTAGTCCCTAGATAATCTGAACTGACAGAGAGCCCATATGCATTGTGTGTTGAGATTTTGTAAAATAACAAGTAGCCATTGGTGTGTGTGTCACGTCCCCCCCCCCCCCCCCCCCCCGATTCTATGCACATGTGCGAATCTTGCTCTTACACTTATGTGGGCGGGTCTGGTAATTTGGATAAAGCCTAGCCTCGTTCCCATCCCCTGTCTTTCTGCATATATACTGCCCTCATCCCCTGTCTTGCTGCATATATACTGCCCTCATCCCCTGTCTTTTTTCCATATATACTGCCCTCATCCCCTGTCTTTCTCCATATATACTGCCCTCATCCCCTGTCTTGCTGCATATATACTGCCCTCATCCCCTGTCTTGCTGCATATATACTGCCCTCATCCCCTGTCTTGCTGCATATATACTGCCCTCATCCCCTGTCTTGCTGCATATATACTGCCCTCATCCCCTGTCTTGCTGCATATATACTGCCCTCATCCCCTGTCTTGCTGCATATATACTGCCCTCATCCCCTGTCTTGCTGCATATATACTGCCCTCATCCCCTGTCTTGCTGCATATATACTGCCCTCATCCCCTGTCTTGCTGCATATATACTGCCCTCATCCCCTGTCTTGCTGCATATATACTGCCCTCATCCCCTGTCTTGCTGCATATATACTGCCCTCATTCCCTGTCTTGCTGCATATATACTGCCCTCATCCCCTGTCTTGCTGCATATATACTGCCCTCATCCCCTGTCTTGCTGCATATATACTGCCCTCATCCCCTGTCTTGCTGCATATATACTGCCCTCATCCCCTGTCTTGCTGCATATATACTGCCCTCATCCCCTGTCTTGCTGCATATATACTGCCCTCATCCCCTGTCTTGCTGCATATATACTGCCCTCATCCCCTGTCTTGCTGCATATATACTGCCCTCATCCCCTGTCTTGCTGCATATATACTGCCCTCATCCCCTGTCTTGCTGCATATATACTGCCCTCATCCCCTGTCTTTCTGCATATATATATACTGCCCTTGTTTCTCTACTTTCTGGCACTGTCATCCCTACATCCTTCAACATTTTAATGGAAATGTTTTTACTCCCTTGTAATGTCCATGGTTCAAGCAAACTCATTAACTCTCGTTAAACGGAATTGTTGCGCATGCGCGAACAGTCGGAGGCTAGATAAAGCCGAAACCTTCTACTGCATGTATCCATAATACAAGCGCTTGCTGTAGTGACTAAACTACTGCTGCTGCTGCTGGGGACTAGCCACAGCTGTGCACATGTGGACGCTGTCAATTGTCGAGCTGGAATAAGAGCAGACACTCGAATATGAAACGAGCTGTTCCAGGCCTTTCAAGCAAACAAACAAGCTGTATTGTATTGAACATGTATTTTGTCTGTGCAACCTAAAAATATATACACTTCTAGGCATTAATGTGTTTCTTATTACCTGTGTATAGCCTTATGTTATTGTGTTTGTGTACTTGATGATAATTGTGTGTATACTTTCAGACTTGGATCATGGATTGGTAGCTATATGAAAGCTATTTACCCACCCGCTCGCGCGCTCACGCAGACATCGTCGTATTGCAACGCACTACAGCGTTTTGCGTAGAACTTGCAATTACCGAAGTTCGAAAATGCGCATGCGCA
This sequence comes from Theonella swinhoei, assembly GCA_963970385.1. Taxonomy (NCBI): domain Eukaryota; kingdom Metazoa; phylum Porifera; class Demospongiae; order Tetractinellida; family Theonellidae; genus Theonella; species Theonella swinhoei. The sequence goes on along the minus strand of OZ019955.1, from coordinate 200,529 downwards.
TATTGTGCGGCGTGCGCGGATTTTATTTGCTGCATGAAAGAGATCTGATGGCCTATTCATGCGAGCCCAAGAGGGCCTCTGCATACTCGGTAGACCTTACGTGGAGGATAATTTGGCAGAAAAAAGTGTTGGATTTGAATAGCAGAGAGATTGCAGCAAATTTGGGCACGGTGTGGAGAACAGTGAAGTTGTTTAAAGAGACTGGAGATGTGCAGAAGAAGACTCCAGGTAGGGGTTGACAAAATATGCTAAATTCTTTGCCTATAATTCTATTCTTTTATGCTAAGAAAATTTGCCCATTATTCAAACATTATCACCTATTATTCACCTCTTATTCAACACAAGAAGACATAACATAATACATTCTAGTGTTATATTGAAGTTTGAAGTATTACTACATAGTCCTCAAGCATCGAAAAGACTCTTTCAGCTACACCAGAGTCTTCTTCCACACTCCAGGACTAATTTATATTAGAGTTTGCTCTGAGACTAATTAAAGCAATTTTTGCCTATTAGTCACTAGCATTGAAACTTCACCTATTAGTCAAAAAATTATGCTAGCATATTTTGTCAACCCCTAACTCCAGGTGCCATCAAAAAATTACAGAATTTTTTATTGTCTCTCAAGTGCTGGAACATCCTGGTATCATGCTACATGAGCTCCAAGCTGTGCTTATTGAGCAGACGGGGGTTGCTGTTGATCTTTCTACTATCTGCAGATTTTACACAAAATTGGATTTCATCGTCAAAAACTAAGAATTGTTACAATTCAACGTGATGATTTCCTTCGGACTCAGTTTGTCTCTGATGTTTCTATTTATGAACCAGAAATGCTAATATTTCTTGATGAGATGGGCAGTGACCAAAGGAACTCAATTAGGAAACATGGTTATAGCCTACGAGGGGAACCACTGGTGTCCCATGAACTGTTGGTCCGAGGTGAGAGAATATCAGCAATTGCCTTCATGTCTATGAGTGGAATGCAAGACTGTGAAGCATTCTGTTAATGGAGAAAGTTTTTATCAATTCATGCAAGCCACAGTACTTCCTCACCTGATGACATTCACTAACAACCTTACACTCAATGGAGTAAACCCACACAGTGTTCTTATTATGGACAACTGTTCCATCCATCATGTAGATGCCATTGTAAATATGGTCCATGAACTTGGTGCTCTGGTTCAGTTTTTACCCCCATACTCACCAGACTACAACCCAATTGAGGAAGCCTTTTCTAAGGTTAAGGCATATTTAAGGCAACAGATTTTGATTCATTTGAAGATCCAGAAGATCTGGTAATGGCAGCATTTTCGACATTAACAGTTGAAAATTGTCAGCAGTGGATACAGAATGCAGGAATTCATAATATACAATGACATCATACAATGACATTGTGTATAGCATCTATATCTTGTACATGTCAATGTGAAATTCTAATGTAATAAGTCTTCATATTAAACCAGCTTGAGTGACTTGATAACAATGTCCTTTTGTAGGAGAAACTCTTCCTCTGTCAATACTGCATCCTCCCTGAGCCGCTGAAGGCAGCAGAGCTGCTCCAGGTTCTTCATTCTAATATCAACAACCTTACTCGGAGAGCAGGTTGATGATGGAGTGGTTGGTGGAGAAAGTGCCTTTGCGATGGCACTTGTAGCATTTGTGAAGGCATCTGTGAGTGATTCCTTACGTGTCTGTCATTGGACAGAGCCCGTTATCAGAGGCACATTTGGAGGATGCTCCAAGTCATCGTGGGTGTTTGCAACAAATATGCGTGCCCAAAGCCGCAACTGTGGGTCAGAGTAATCACTTCCATGCTTCTTTTCAACTGCTTAAACACATAACTTTATATAGACCTGAGTGGCTAGGAATATGCATAGCTAACGTATTATTTTGATAACTCTAGCCCAAAATATGACTTATAGAGTGGTGGAAGATGATGAAGAGACAGTTGCTCGAAAAAAACAAGATGTGAAAACAAAAGAAAAGAAAGAGAGGAAGAACTTGATGATGTGTTTAAGCATAGCTTACGTATTATTTTGATAACTCTAGCCCAAAATTGACTTATATTCCGACGTTTCAACACTCATACGAGTATCATCATCAGGGAATGGAAAATGACAAGAAAACCAAAAACTATAAATACAGTGATGGATGGAGACAGCAGTCTAAAGACTGACAAGCATAACTAACCAAAGACAATATACATAAAGTATACCACAGTACAAGGTTTACAGTAAAACATATGGCAACAAGAAAGAGTTAACATAACTGACAGTTGGGGCACTACTATATATTGTGGGTAAGTATACAGAAGAATACTGGGTAACACGGAACAGAATTATGATAATAGTGAACAATAAACTGACGGTAAGGCACCACGTTCTCTGTTGATGGTGTGATGTTTATGTATGTGCCATGACTCCAACAGACATCTGGGGTACAAATGCTTGCATGTATCCAGAACACCTGCTGCTTCCCAGTCAACTTGATGGCCTTCATTCCTGAATATATGGGATATTAACTGTCTTAGCAGTTAATATCCCGCATATTTGTCTGCCCTTGTCTCAGGAGTTCTTAGGGGAAACCTCATATATTCAAGGCCTTTCGGATTCGATCAAGAGAGTTCTTAGGGAGTTGGATATTGTAGTGCGTTTTTATCCTGTGCAGACACTTCGTCACCTTCTGGTTAAACCTAAGGACCCACTACCACCAAATTTGATCAATGGAGTTATTTACAGAGTACCTTGCAAACAGTGTGATAAGGTGTATGTTGGTCAGACGGGGAGGTCCTTAGAGTGCAGATTAAAAGAACACAAAAGAGCTGTGAAGTGTGGAAATGTGGATGCCTCGGCAATGGCTGAGCATGTGTGGAATGAAGGCCATCAAGTTGACTGGGAAGCAGCAGGTGTTCTGGATACATGCAAGCATTTGTACCCCAGATGTCTGTTGGAGTCATGGCACATACATAAACATCACACCATCAACAGAGAACGTGGTCAGTTTATTGTTCACTATTATCATAATTCTGTTCCGTGTTACCCAGTATTCTTCTGTATACTTACCCACAATATATAGTAGTGCCCCAACTGTCAGTTATGTTAACTCTTTCTTGTTGCCATATGTTTTACTGTAAACCCTTGTACTGTGGTATACTTTATGTATATTGTCTTTGGTTAGTTATGCTTGTCAGTCTTTAGACTGCTGTCTCCATCCATCACTGTATTTATAGTTTTTGGTTTTCTTGTCATTTTCCATTCCCTGATGATGATACTCGTATGAGTGTTGAAACGTCGGAATATAAGTCAATTTTGGGCTAGAGTTATCAAAATAATACGTAAGCTATGCTTAAACACATCATCAAGTTCTTCCTCTCTTTCTTTTCTTTTGTTTTCACATCTTGTTTTTTTCGAGCAACTGTCTCTTCATCATCTTCCACCACTCTGCCATCACACCACAGATTTATGCATGGTTTCCCCACAAAGTAATTGTACATAATATCTAAGTCCTGACAGGTGACCAGCTATTTTTTGGTGTGTTGCTTGCCTTCAAACTAGCCCACACTGAACTCGCCCTCATCAGGCACAGCATCCCCAAACTCATGCCACATGGCAGACCTAAGTGCAGTGACAGATTTGAACTTTTGAGAGACATTATGCATTTGGCGCACTGAGAACTTGGTGCGTTTCGATGGGTCATAAATCTGCACCTTGTACGTGTAACCACAATTCCCCCGAAGAAGGTCACCGATCACCGAAAGTACTAGGGAAGTATTATTCTTATTCGACTGGTGTTTTTGCGCATGGCTACCTCCGAGCCTCTACCTCAGAGACCCACGCGCAAGTCTCGGAGACTGCGAGGACAGGAGCCGCAGCAGGCCACTCCGGAGAAAGTGGTCGGGAGCGTCGCCACGCCCCCCTTCGGGGGGCTCTCCCCTTGCGGGGACCACACCCCTTCAACTAACCTTTGACCATAGATACTAAACGAGAACTTTTCGAGTACGTTTAGTATCTATGCTTTCCACACGACCAGGCGCGGCCGCAGACTGTGGCTCACAAGAACTGATCGTGATACTACCCCCAGAAACTGCCGCCACCTGTGATATCGATGGGGGGATGACCTGCACTCCCACTCTCTGTCCCCCAATGTTTTATAGTCACGGTGGTAGTCATCCTGCTAAAGCGGTCGGTCTTACAGCTCATCAGTTCAAAGTTCAAAGTTCATTTTAGCACGACCCAGAGGGCATCGGCATACACAATAACACAGAATCCATTAAACAAGCATACAGACACATTTATTTGTCCATATCAGCTTCAACTGGGAGCTTAAGAATAATCCAAACAGAATAGAGCCCACGCTCTGACTCGGGTAATCGAGCATAATCCAAGCAGCAGGAGACTGATAGAGGATAGAGCCCTCGCTCTGTCTCATCTCCCAGGTCGAAGTTTCGTCAAAGTCTCTTGAGCTTAAACACGGGCACAGGTTACACACAAACGGTGCCGGTCAGTGAGCGAGCGGAGACTCCATAAACACGCGAGGCGGAGGCACTGTCGCCATCATTCAGTAAAACGCATGCGCGACTTCGGATTCACGCCGCAAGTTCTATGCAAAACGCTGTAACGAGTTACAGAGCCTGCTCATACACCTGGTATGGTTCGGACCTATAATTAGAAAATCTACTCAATGTGATTCGGTAGACGTACTGCCGCCATTGTTGCTTACTGGCCAGGTTTGGACGATCCGAAGAAACCTTCAACTGCAGCCACAATGCAACCGCTTGCTGTAGTGGCTAAACTGCTGCTGCTGCTGGGGACTAGTCACAGCTCTGCACAAGAGGAAGACACTATCACTTGTGGAGACGAAATGACTACAGACAGTCGAATATGCAACGAGCTATTCCAAGTCTTCCAGGCGTCCATTGTCACCAACACAGCCAATTTCTACAGCCTTCGAAAAATATTCTTCCCTTCCACGACACCGCCACCAACACTCCTGAACGTGAGCTACGAACTCACCTTCGAGAATGACGTGCAGATGCCGTGCGATTTTGACTCGAATGACACCATCAACTCCTCCGACATCCTGTACGAGAACCTAGGATGGACGTCCCAATCAATATACAGAGTATTCCATCCAGCTACCCTGAACAGGTTCCAGCCACAGTTCTTTTATGAAATGATGATCAAGTTGGAGTCGTCCCACTTGGAATCAGCTCTCCCTTGGGAGGGAATAGATCAGCTACTCACTCTGAATCTATTCCTTCATGTCAAGGAGCTGTCTTGTTTACCAAGCCATACACAGATATACGAGACATTGAAAGACCTAACATCTGTGGTAGGTCTCTGAATGCAAACGTGAATAGCTCACTTACATAACTTTGTCTGGGAACTGCTATGACAGTAGTCCGCGTACCATAATTTCGAGCATAATGGAGAGCTATTAGCATGAGCATAATTTTTAGCATAATAGGCAGAATTTTGCAAGCGCGCCGCTCTGGCCGGCGGCCGGCCGTGCCTAGCCTCCCGCCGCACACACACGCGGGTACCGGGTACGGTACGTTACGGGTGTGTACGTGTGTGATACACTAGCCGTAACGGTGCGCAGCTGCTACTTTTCAAATTCCTTTACTGGTCAACAAGAACACGATTATATAGAAGCATTGGTTATGTTGCAGTATAATCAACAGTAATGTAATGTATGACTCCTCGTGGCGATTTTCAATTTTTGGTTTTTGGTTGGGCATAATGGGTAAAAACACTAAGCATAATGGGTACAAATTTCAGGCACAAGAGAATAGCATAATAGGCCAAAATAAAGCATAAATTAATGTGCCTGAGCCTACATGACAAGCCCTACAATCAGATTGCTGCTAACATCAACTCACTGATAACGTACTCAACCACATTACGGTTTTATATGCTTTAACAAGGGAGGTATACATGTGGATTTCACAAGTTACACATACTTACATTGTTACAATCATCATGCACTAATAGCAGGCATGCATGTAAAATTTTGCATCCAGTAATTTTTGCTGTAGCTACTAGTAAAGCTGAGTCGTTTACCCTTAAAATTCCATTTTATGTATTTAACTTCTGCTACAGTTAAAGGTGTATGCAAGAGACCAAAAGAACTTGACAGAATGGGAGAGTAGAGACAGTTATGTACTGGATGGGAAGGTGTTTGATGAAGAATGGTGGAAATACGAATGTGATATTTACAATGAAATATCGTGTAACATCCGTGTCATCAACTTGGCCTTTTCTCTCTGTCTAACCTTGGCAGGTTGTGCTGCAGTTGTGTGGGTTCTACGTTCAATAAAGGGTCCGAAGAGAGAAACTACATTGTCATTTAAAGAACTAAATAACAAATGCTTAACATGTTGCAAAAGACAATGGCAGCCCACAACACAAGAAGAAAACCAGTCAGACTCCAGCACATCCGATACAGACCAACTGGTACCCAGTAAACCCACAGTCCAACCAGAATCCTCAACACAAGCCACAGACCAACCAGTACCCAGTGAATCCTCAGACAAACCAGCAACAAAAGAAGACGTGAAATATCCCTTCTTCCACTCCCTCCTCTGGTCAGCGACAGGAGTCCTGTTCTGGGGATGGTTGGCTGTGTACATAACAGAGATTATCAAGATAGATGAATGGCACCGACATACCCCTGATACAAGAGAGGTTTATATATCAATTGTATGGTTGTCAATAATGCTATCAGTTGCAGCTTTGGCCAGTTTCATCATCAGCTGCAGTTCTCATATTAAAATCAAAATAGACCTCCTCCATCCCAGTCATGCCATATGGGGAGGTATCTGTGGTTGTCGTTGGGATATCGTTATCCGTTGCTTCTATGCTTTCCTGTGTGAATATTTCTCTTGGGTGTGTCAATACCTACCTTGCAAAGAGGGAATATTTAAATCCATTCATGACTGTCTGTGTGGTAATACTATTGCTAAAAAAGTCGTTGGAGCTCTACCACTCCTAATTATATTTCTGTGGATTGGTTACATTGCTCTCAATGCAATCCCAGTCTTACTGTACTTCCTGCTCTATCCAACACGGGTCATTTGTTTCTACTCGTATGCAGTCACTGCTTTAACATTTCTCATCTTCATCATAACTGAAGGAGACTATGAACGCAGGATTATGAAGAAGAATCTTAAACAGAATGAGAAAGTTGGTTTTAAATTCTGGATGAAGCATCCCATGATGTACACTTCGATATTTGGTGTAGTGTTTCTTGGTATTACAACTGTGATCTTTATCGTCACCTATCAGACTATAGTCGCAGGTGGTTCGACAGGAAATGCACTCTATGAAATCTTCCGAGCCCTCATCCCTGCACTACTGCTAGGAGCACCATCGGGCTGGATCGGGAAGAAACTGAGGCGATATTACCGACTTGAAAAAGAAAAGACCAAGGAAAAGGAGATCACTGAGGTTCATTTTACCTGCACATGTAAGTGTAGCTGCAACAAGGAAGGTGACCCTATTATGGAGCAGATGGCATAGTGACTGACATGGATTCAATCAAACATTACTCCCTAGATAATCTGAACTGACAGAGAGCCATATGCATTGTGTGTTGAGATTTGGTAACAAGTAGTATTGATTTAGCTAGGTAGCTATAAATATCACAAAACTAAAGTATACATCAATCTGGTGAAATAATTACGTAAGGACTGACTCGTGAACACAAAATTCTCGGTACCCGACTCGATCTGCGTATTGCATATAACGCGCGCGCGCGCATGCACTCGTCCCCACTCTCCTTCGCGTGAAGGAGTAGTGACTTTGGAACCCCCGTAAGATTTCATTTTCAACTTCTCCCAAAGAGGAACTAAAAGTACTCAATAAAGTACTTCACATGTAGTTTCCATACAGACAGTGAAACAACAGACATGCGTGGGGTGAGGACACATTTTCTGGAAGCAGTAGTGTTATTGTGCATGCTCCAGAAGATTGTAGACTTGAATCTTTGAGAAGTGCTTTTTTGTCTAATTATATGTAAACTGTACCTGGTACGCATGCGCAGCTAAAACTAGAAATTCCCGGGGGGTTTGTCCGATTCCGAGTTTAAAATATCACGCATGAACACACCGACTGGCCTACGAACGAGTCATGTAGCCGCAAATAGTAAGTGCAACACTTTTTACGTTCATATTTGACCGAGACTCTTTCAAATATGAACGTGGCACACTGCTACATGGCTCGTTCGTAGGCCAGTCGGTGTGCGCATGCGTGATATGTGAACTCGGAATTGGACAACCAACCTGAAAACCTCTACAGTGTACATATAGTACTGTAAGATCTTGCAACACGGTTCAAAAACCGGATATAAATTCCTGACTAATCAAATAACAGGAATCTGTCACATGCTTGGTTTAAAGACGCACGTGACTAATGTACGCGCGCGCGCGCTCTGGAGTTGTGGCTACTATACTACACATGATGGAGGGAAATCGCCCCAAGCCTCCTACTGTCGTTCCTCTCACTGGAAACCTTCTCGAGCATCTTCAGAGGTCCCTTCTGCAGCAGCAGAAACCGGGACAGCGTGGACAAGCTTCACAACAGGGTCCAAGTCAAGCACAACAGCAGCAGCAGCAGAACGGACAAGGCTCACACACTGCAATATCTCTTCAGATACTAAATAATCCTGTTCCACGTCCCCAGTCTGCTACTTCACGTTATTCATATAAGGTCAAGATTATTAATCCACACCGGAAGAGTGACATAATAGTGAGACATCTTCATAATGTGAACACTAAATTGGAATCAGTAAATGGATTACGTGTACATTTGATGGACCAATTTCAAAAGCATGTGCCCACTACAGCAACATTTGATGTTGGCTACTTCGAAGGCAAACAAATGGCCAAAGTTTGGCTGGTAACCTCAGATGATTTGCTTAAAATGTATGAATTGCATCCTAATGGTGGTGAAGTGCTCTTATGGTGTGATGGTGTAGGTGATGTTGGAAATAAATGTCATACTAGCTATAAGCGAACTGAAGAAGCTGATGCAACATCATCAAAGCGCAGTCGGCAGGAACTTGAAGTTGATTCTGTGTACAAGGAGCTAAGTGAGAAACATCAACAGACATGGGATGTACCTCGGTTAAAGTTATGGGCGCGATGTATTGTCTCAGGAGTTCATAATGACTATAACAGTCCTCCTAATTGCCCTGCCTTTTCAGGAACAACACCAAAAAGAGCACGTAAGGAGTCTTTAAGTGATGCCATTAGTGGAGCTGCTGTTGCTATAGTGAAGGCCTTATCTGATTCCAAAAAGGAAACCCTGCCAGCTGAAACCCCACAATTGTGTAGTGGTACACTGGGACCTGCAATGTCCCCCAGTAAAGCTGTAGGTCTACGAATGAAAAACTTTGAACAGTTAAGATACCTTCAACAACTATATGAGGACAATATTTTGAATGAAAAGGAATATTTGGAACAAAAAAACAATATTTTGGCAGCACTTCGAAACATTGATTCATAAGGTTCACAATATAAGGAACAGTTTGTTAAAGTTGATAAATTGCACACTCACGAATCCAACCACAGCAATCTGCAGGAGTTACTTGCAAAAATGCCAGGAATAAAAGAGCTTCTATATCATTCATATGTATTGCTTCTTTTTCAATTGATTTTAATGATTGCTTTACTTTAGAAAACGTTTCTTCAATTGGAGCAAAATCTGGTGAGTAGGGTGGTAAAAAATGCACTAAAGTACCCCCACATCTTGAATTGCCTTTACAACCTCAGGAATGTGGTGAATACTACAGTTGTCCATGATAACAACAGAGTGAGGATTTATTCCATTGTAGGGCATTAAATGCTGTAGTAAATTGTTATGCACAAAGGTGTAAAATGTGTCACCATTACTACTTCCAGTTAAGGTTTTCACATCCAAAAGTCCAGCCATTGATATGCAAGCAATTGCGGACACACGCTCTCCTCTGACCAATAGGGTGTGGTTTCTTAATGGCTTGCCTCGCATGCCTGTTTCATCAATGAATACCAGCATTTCAGGTGAGTATACAGAGACTTCTGATATAAACTGCTGCCAAAGAAATCCATCTTGCTGTAGTTACTTGCAACCTCTGGTAAGTAAATCCGCTCTTGTGTAAAAACTTGCATATGGCAGATTCAGTGACTTCTATCTCCAACACTGAAACTAGCTCATCCCGTATCTCACGCAAGAAGATCCCTGGCTTCTCCAGGACTAAATGTAGAATAAGCAATTGTGCAGGTGATGTGAGTTTGCAAAAAGCCTTTCCCTCCGGGTACGGCTTTTTAGCTACGCTGCCAGTTGTACGAAATAGATTTAGAGTTCTGGATACAGTGGACTTGTCAACACACAAATTTTGAGCTATGTCAGCATATGAGTATCCCAGAGCTTCTCTTTGCCATACCATTCGCCACCTCATGCCTTCACTATAAGCACTACTACGAGATTTGTGAAAGCTTGTCATCATCAAAAGTTTGAAATTAGCTCCCAATTCCCGCGGCGCGTTGGTGTACGTGTACGTACGTACGTGTACGCGCACGCGCGCGCGCTCAGATTGAATGGCCGGCCGGCCAACACTACATCCGGTGTTTGAAGCGTGTTGCAAGATATTGGAAAAACGCAGTATCGACTGTACGGGTATCGAGTGTTCGCGCATGCGCAAAATACCCCACGATCGTGGGGTATCGGATATTTACGTGCACTTCTAGTATATTTCTGCTACATGTTACCGTGCACTTTCGGGATCAACTGGAAAGAACGGCAGCGCATGCGCTAAGTAAGTTAGCGCTCCTATCCCCTAGCCTTAGCCCTAGCCCTAGCCCCTAGCCCTAGCCCTAGCTCCTAGCCCTGGCCTATTAAAGGTAAAGGTTATTATTGCTCTGACCCAGAGGGTATAGCAAGAAACACACAACACACATGTATAACAAAAACACTGTAGTCGAAACAGAGCCTAGCTGTGAAAAGTCCAGACCTAGCACTCTGAGTCCAGTCGATTACTCAGTAGCTTGTAGTAGATGATGACAGATGTAAGGAACGAACACATTATTCAAGGCGGGTAGCCCCTCACTCCAAGTCCCAGCCTGTGGACCCTCGGCCTCGGCTGTCGGCAACGCACCCTAAAGAGGCTACCCATCTCACCCTAAGAAACCGGCACGACCACAGCATCGTTGGCTGGGCATATGGCTCGGCTCCCCAAGTGGGAGCGTCTAGCAGCCGAAACTCCGGTGAAACACTGCAAAAAACTGGGAGGAATGAATCCGCCTTAGTCGTTGTCGTATAATACACACCAGACAATTACATAAACGTCAGAGGGTGAGCGCGGCAGGCTCTATAATCATCCAACAGGAGCAGGGAGAGAGCACATGCACACGCCATTCAGAGCCCTGATTATGATATCATATAATAAATTAGCGCATGCGCTACCTGCCGTTCTTTCCAATTGAGCCGAACGCTTTTGCGCATTCAGTGGTGAATCGCCCTTAGCAGGTTAAGTAGCCCTTTACAGCATACTCTGACTGACACACTATGCTATCTGCCTATAGATGAGAGCAAATACGGTCAGCCTAATGCGCATGTGCAGCCGTCACTGGAAAAACCAACGACAACGGACCTGAAAACCGGTGTATACCTGGTACTGTATGATAAAAGTTCGGGGCCTATTAAAATCTACTCAATGTGATTCGGTAGATGTACGTACTGCCGCCATTGTTGCTTACTGGCCAGGTTTGGACAAGACGATCCGAAGAAACCTTCAACTGCAGCCACAATGCAACCGCTTGCTGTAGTGGCTAAACTGCTGTTGCTGCTGCTGGGAACTAGCCACAGCTCTGCACAAGAGGAAGACACTATCACTTGTGGAGACGAAATGACTACAGACAGTCGAATATGCAACGAGCTATTCCAAGTCTTCCAGGCGTCCATTGTCACCAACACAGCCAACCTCTACAACCTTCGAAAAATATTCTTCCCTTCCACGACACGGCCACCCACACTCCTGAACGTGAGCTACGAACTCACCTTCGAGGATGGCGTGCAGATCCCGTGCGATTTTGACTCCAATGACACCGTCAATTCTTCCGAGGTCAATTCTTCCGAGGTCTTGCACGAGAACCTGGGATGGACGTCCCAATCAATATACAGAGTGTTCCATCCAGCTACCCTGAACAGGTTCCAGCCACAGTTCTTTTATGAAATGATGATCAAATTGGAGGCCTCTCACGTGGAATCAGCTCTCTCTTGGGAGGGAACAGATCAGCTCCTCACTCTGAATCTATTCCTTCATGTTAAGGAACTGTCTTGTCTACAAAGCCATACACAGATATATGAGACATTGAAAGACCTAACATCTGTGGTAAGTTACTGCATGCAAAGGTCAATAGCTTCCCCCCATAGTTTGTCTGGAAACTGCTATGTATGACAGGCTAGATTGCTGATAACATCGACCTACTGATAACATATACCAACCATATTACATATTCATGGCTTTATAAGCTTTAACAAGGGGAGGTATACACACACGCTTCACAGGTTATACACATGTTTACATTGTTACAGTGATAATGGACTGACAGCATGCATGCATGTAAAATTTCTGGAAAAGCATCCAGTAATTTTTGCTGTAAAGTTAATTTGTTTACCCTAAAAATTTCATTTGTGTATTTAACTTCTGCTACAGTTAAAGGTGTATGCAAGGGACCAAAAGAACTTGACAAAATGGGAGAGTAGAGACAGTTATGTACTGGATGGGAAGGTGTTTGATGAAGAATGGTGGAAATACGAATGTGATATTTACAACGAAATATCGTGTAACATCCGTGTCATCAACTTGGTGTTTTCTCTCTGTCTAACTGTGGCAGGTTGTGTTGCAATTGTGTGGGTTCTATGTTCAATAGAGGGTCCCAAGAAAGGAACTATATTGTCGTTAAAAGAACTAAAGACGGAATGCTTAACATGTTGCAAAAGACCTCAAGTACAATTACAGCTGACAACACTAGATGAAAACCAGCCAGACTCCAGCACATCCTCTGCAGGCCATCCAGTCTCCAGTGAACCAGAAACAAAAGAGGCGTCAGTCGAAGCAGGACCCAGTGAATCCTCAGATGAACCAGCAACAAAAGAGGCTGCAGTCCAAGCAGGACCAGCAACAAAAGAGGCTGCAGTCCAAGCAGGACCAGCAACAAAAGATGTGAAATATCAATATCCCTTCTATCACTCCCTCCTCTGGTCAGCGACAGGAGTCCTATTCTGGGGATGGTTGGCTGTGTACATAACAGAGATTATCAAGATATGTGAATGGCACCGACATACCCCAGATACAAGAGAGGTTGCTGTAACAATTGCATGGTTGTTGATGTTGGTACCAGTTGCAATTTTGGCCAGTTTAATCATCAGTTTTCGTATTGTAATTAAAATCAAAATAGACCTCCTCCATCCCAGCCATGCCATCTGGGGAGGTATCTGTGGTTGCCGTGGGGATATTGTGGTCCGTGGCTTCTATGCTTGCCTGTGTAAATACCTGCGTTGTGAAGAGGGAATATTTAAGTCCATTCATGACTGTCTGCGTGGTAATACTATTGCTAAAAAAGCCGTTGGAGCTCTACCACTCCTAATCATATTTCTGTGGATTGGTTACATTGCTCTCAATGCAGTCCCAGTCTTACTGTACTTCCTGCTCTATCCAACACGGGTCATTTGTCTCTACACGTACGTAGTCACTGCTCTAATATTTCTCATCTTCATCATAACTGAAGGAGACTATGACCGCAGGATTGAAAAGAAAAATCAGAAACAGAATGATAAAGGTGGTTTTAAATCCTGGATTAAGCATCACATGATGTACACTTCGATATTTGGTGTAGTGTTTCTTGGCATTACAACTGTGATCTTTATCGTCACCTACCGCACTATAGTTGCAGGTGGTTCGACAGGAAATGCACTCTACCGCATCTTCCGGGCCCTCATCCCTGCACTACTGCTCGGTGCACCATCGGGCTGGATTGGAAAGAGACTGAAGCATCACTACGGACTTGAGAAAAAGAATGTCAAGGGAAAGGAGACAATCGAGGTTCATTGTACCTGCACATGTAAGTAATAAGGAAAGTGACCCTGAGGTAGATGGTCCTCCCATCACTAATTAAGTACTAGTGCTAATGTAATTGAGGAAACTATTGTGTAGACTTAACATGTGTGATGTGTTTGTACGTAATCGACATGAACTCTTTTTGTTCAATGTTCTTACGTGTATGTAATATATACTACATTACTGAAATGTTCCCTTTTGTAAATTATATGTATAAGGCCTAGACGTATCTACTAGTACTGTGATTGATGATACATTATAGACTAACTGGTTTACCTACTATGCCCTAGACCATTATGGAGCAGATGGCAGAGTGGCTGGATTCAATGCAAACACACACAGACATTACTCCCTAGATAATCTGAACTGACATGGTAAAAATAACAAGTATTGGGGGGTGTCACGTGCTCCTCGACTCTGCACGCATGCGCGAAACGCTCTTCGCATGCGCATACGCTTAAATGGGTGGGTCTGGTAATTTTACTGTATGCATCCACAATGCAACCGCTAGCTGTAGTGACTAAACTGCTGCTGCTGCTGCTGGGGACTAGTCACAGCTCTGCACAGGACTCTGTCAATTGTCGAGCTGGAATAAGAGCAGACACTCGAATATGCAACGAGCTGTTCCAGGCCTTCCAAGCGGCCATTGTGACCAACACAAGTAACCTCTACAACCTTCGAAAAATATTCTTCCCTTCCACGGACCCGGAACCGACGCTCTTGAACGTGAACTACGAACTCGCCATCGAATGGAATGACACCGACGTCACCGTCAATTACTCCAACCACCGCTTTGGATGGACGTCCCAATCCATATACACAGTTTTCCATCCAGCTACCTTGAACAGGTTACAGCCACAGCTAATTTATGAAATGATGACCGAATTGGAGTCATCCAACGAAGTCTCACCTCTTCCTTGGGAGGGGACTGGTCAATTCCTCACTCTGCATCTCTTCCTATATGTCAAGATGTCCCATCTACCAAGCAGTACACAGATAACAGAGACATTGCAAGACCTTACATCCGTGGTAAGTAATAATTATCACTATTGACAGTTGCATCTAAGATAAAACTATCATCTCTGTATATATGAGCAGCATTGATTTGTTGCCAGAACAACACATTCTACCATGAGTTACATTAATCTACAGTTTAAAACACACAAGAAAACTGTATGTGCAAATCTTGACACAGTATATGTTCTATACATATACTCTTGCATGATTCGATGTGTATGTGCACTGCACTCTAGTATACTCAAAATTGCAACTGACACATAAGGGCTATATAAACCATAAAGGACATGTCACAGTTGGACCCTAACAGATCCGTTAGGGTCCAACTGTGACATGTCCTTTATAGTTTATATAACCCTTATGTGTCAGTTGCAATTTTGAGTATACACTGTTTTTGTAAATGGGAGTGGCATTATAAGGACACTGCCAGTTAGTCTTGTGTACTATAGCTATACAACCAGTAGAGTAGCAAATGTGAATTTATAAAACAATTTTGTATTGTGCGTGAGTTGCATCTCATACCTTCATATTCATCTGTGTGTCATGTGATACTGTGATACTATACACTTATTGATCCACATATGGGCACATATATAGAGCACTTTAGTGCTGTTCATTCCAGGTTGATTCAAGATGCATCTCGAATCAACCTGGGAACAAGGTTAATGTGTAGAGGTGTATGTGCTATAATAACAGCAACACATGAAAATATACTGTTTTACGTGATGAACTGATGATATGGGAGCAGAACACAACAATCATCTTGTTCCCCTGTTGCAGTTAAAGGAGTATGCAAGGGACCAAAAGAACTTGACAGAATGGAAGACTAGAGACAGTTATGTGTTGGATGGGAGAGTGTTCTACAAAATGTGGTGGGAACATGAATGTGATATTTACGGTGTGATATCGTGTCACATCCGTTACATCAACGTGGCATTTTCTTTATGTCTCACCATAGCAGGTGGTTTTGCAATTGTGGCATTAATGAGGTTGATAAAGGGAAAGGAAGATGACAGATTTGGTATTGCATATAACAAATGGTGCATGGAATATTTCTGCTGTTCCTATACTGTAGAAACAGATAATGTAGAAGCAGGAGATACAGATTTACAGAGTGATCTAACCGATTCTGTAGAAGTAACAGATTCTACTGAATTAGGTAATGACGGTACCCAAGGGGCAAAAAAATCACCGGACCTGGAATATCCCTTCTTCCACTCTCTCCTCTGGTCAGCGACAGGAGTCCTGTTCTGGGGATGGTTGGCCGTGTACATAACAGAGATTATCAAGATTGTCCACTGGTGGCAACATAACCCAGAGACTGGAGAGGTTGTGGTAACCATTACATGGGTCTCGTTGATGCTGCTGAGTGGAGTTCCAGCCAGTTTCGCTGTCAGTTCTCGTCTGATAGTTAAAATCGACCTCCTCTACCCCAGCAGTGCAATCTGGGGCGGTATCTGTGGTTGCCGTGTGGATATCCCAGTACGTAGGTGTTTTATTTGGGTGCATAAACACAAACAGTGGAAATTACACGAGTGGATATTGTGGGTCACAAAGTGTACAGCTAATAGCCCTGTTGCTAAACGTGCAGCTGGAGCTCTACCACTCCTTGTCATCTATCTCTGGGTTGGTTACATTGCTCTCAACACAGTTCCAGTCATACTGTACTTCCTGCTCTATCCAACAAGGGTCCTGTGTCTCTACACGTATGCAATCGCTGCTTCAGCATTTCTCATCTTCGTCATAACTGAAGGAGACTATGAACGCAGGACCACAAAGAAGGCCATCAGGAAGAAAAATGTTGATACTATAACAAAGATTAAGCATCACTACTTGGTATACACTTCCATATTTGGTATACTGATGGTTGGTGTTACAAATGTGGTTTTTATCGTCACCTATCGCACTATAGTCGCAGGTGGCACGACAGGAAATGCACTCTATGGAATCTTCCAAGCCCTCATCCCTACACTACTGATTGGAGCACCGGCAGGCTGGATCGGGAGGAGACTGAGGAAACATTACCGACTTGATAAATATAAGCCCAAGGAAAAAGACACTCCCAATACTCATAGCAGGAGGGAAGGTGATTATCAGGAAGGTGGTGGTGTGGAAGACAGTGCCGAGATCACTGCCATCACACAGAGTGCTAACGGTCGTGAGGCTACTGCCTAGACAACCATTACTGAGCTGATAACTGATCTCTAACAAGCCACCATTGTGTTTCATTAGATCTTATGCACTGATAGAAAGCCACCATATGCATGTATCCACGTCATTGTGTGTGAAATATTTTTTGTAAAACAAGATAATGTACATATCTGGAATTTCTAAATATCACTAATTACTTGCTTACTGGCCAGGTTTGGATAAGACGATCCGAAGAAACCTTCAACTGCAGCCACAATGCAACCGCTTGCTGTAGTGGCTAAACTGCTGCAACTGCTGCTGGGAACTAGCCACAGCTCTGCACAAGAAGAGGACACTATCACTTGTGGAGACGAAATGGGCCGGGTGGGGGGCGGGGGCGGCTAAGGCCGCTCCACCATTTGTGAGCCACGCCTCCACCAAAAATCGGCAACAACGAGCCACCGCACGCGTCTTTGGTGCTATGTAAATAGCTACGTAGATACGAGTCACTCTATGTATAACGAGTTAATTATTAACAGCATTTACTGTAACGTCTCTGTGTGTCCCTTTCGTCGCACAGTAATAGTATTGGCGAGCGGACCTAGTCGCCCTGAATGTTATACGTGATTCTAATTTTACGTGCACGGACGAATTGTCGAGAAGGTCGGCTCACTCCGCTCGCCAAAACACACCTAGTATCTCCATACACCTAACTTAATGAATATTAATGAGCCTCCCCATGTGTCAAGCTCTTCCCACCCTCCACTTCCTGTATTTAATGCGCAAGCCCGGAAAGGGTCTGACTACATTGGCTGCTTATACTGAACGCGCGAAAATGAGCGTTTTGGTGTACGTGCTCTAGACACCCTCTGGTCCTAACCCACGTCGGATGAATGGCTAGAAAAACTGCTGCTAGCCATAGTACTAACTATCTCTATACTCGCACGCGAGGTATATATTGGCTTACCAGAAGTGCTATTTTTAGTACGCTAGAGATATTTTGCCTGTGCCAATGCGCGCGCGCCAATTGAAGCTCTTTTTCCTCTCCTCCGTTTTATCATGCGTTCTTGTGGCCGATGTCTTATTTCTCTTTCTAGATACAGCTATAGTGCATAAAAGCTCGACTCACACGATAAAGTTGAAGTCGTATATCACAACGGGGGACCCTCGCGGGACCAAACGGACGTACGATATGATCAGCCCGGCGCAATGTTTAGGGTTGCCCAAAATTAATATCCCTACATTCACGAAGTCTTTTGTTTATACGAGTTCTCACCAGTAATTAATAGTCTTTATTTTTCTGTATTCATCCTTCCACTGAGGGCAAATCTTGACTTTGTGGGTGGAAATATCCTACATTCAGGAAGTCTTTTGTTTATGCGAGTTCACACCAGTCTTATTTTTCTGTATTCATCCTTCTACTGCATAGGCGTAGCAAGATGATTGAAAGTGGGGGGGGGGGGGGGGGGGGCAGAGATGCTTGTAGCTATGGTCACCAAAGATTAACATTAAAACATTTAGTACATCATACTCAGGAAATTTAGACCAGAACTCCCTGATATCACCTGCCTATCGTTTGCTCATGATTCATTATTAAACAAGCGCGTGTAATTAGATCTAAACAGAAACTTTTCCATGAAGTTAATTAGATCATTCTGAGCTGTCTGCAGCTGGAGCAGCTCAGGCTCCTTGACAGGTATATACCTGGGTGAGTTTGATTTTACAAATATATGTCTTCATGTGCTTCTTGGTGAAAATTTGTGGGGACAATGCCCCCCTAGGAAAATTTTAGTGGGGGCAAGCGCCCCCCCCCTGCTCCCCCTCTTCCTACGCCTATGCACTGAGGGCAAATCTTGACTTTGTGGGTGGAAATATCCTACATTCACGAAGTCTTTTGTTTATGTGAGTTCACACCAGTAATTAATAGTCTTTATTTTTCTGTATTCATCCTTCCACTGAGGGCAAATCTTGACTTTGTGGGTGGAAATATCCTTCATTCACGAAGTTGTTTGTTTATGCGAGTTCACACCAGTAATTAATAGTCTTTATTTTTCTGTATTCATCCTTCCACTGAGGGCAAATCTTGACTTTGTAGGTGGAAATATCCTTCATTCACGAAGTCGTTTGTTTATGCGAGTTCACACCAGTAATTAATAGTCTTTATTTTTCTGTATTCATCCTTCCACTGAGGGCAAATCTTGACTTTGTGGGTGGAAATATCCTACATTCACGAAGTCTTTTGTTTATGCAAGTTCGCACAGTAATAATAGTCTTTATTTTTCTGTATTTATCCTCCACCACTGAGGGCAAATCTTGACTTTGTGGGTGGAAGGGTCTGAAGACCAGGCTACTTTGGGCAAAGCCTAAAAAAGCTGCTACTGCATACATCCACAATGCAAGCACTTGCTGTAGTGACTAAACTGCTGCTACTGCTGCTGGGGACTAGCCACAGCTCTGCACAAGAGGACTCTGTCAATTGTCGAGCTGGAATAAGAGCAGACACTCGAATATGCAACGAGCTGTTCCAGGCCTTCCAAGCGGCCATTGTGACCAACACAAGTAACCTCTACAACCTTCGAAAAATATTCTTCCCTTCCACGGGGCCGGAACCGACGCTCTTGGACGTGAACTACGAACTCGCCATCGAATGGAACGGCACTGACGTCACCGTCAATTCCTCCAACCATCGCTTTGGATGGACCTCCCAATCCATATACACAATATTCCATCCAGCTACCTTGAACAGATTCCAGCCACAGTTATTTTATGAAA
>OZ019955.1:0-180313 GCA_963970385.1 Theonella swinhoei | reverse complement strand
TGGGTGGAGTGATATCAGTGGAGGTAGTCTGACTGTCTGGAGGTCTGATGTCACCTCTTATGATGGATGTCATCTCCTCCCTCATGACCTATGACCTCCGATGACTTCTTATCCAGTGACTTGAGTCGTCTGTTTAGTTGAGTGAAGAGTTGAGCTGCCCTCCGGCCAGCCTTGTTGACCAGGTTCTTCATAGCCTTTGAGAGAGACAATAATAGGGTTATGTGGTGTGTGTGTGTGTGTGTGTGTGTGTGTGTGTGTGTGTGTGTGTGTGTGTGTGTGCGTGTGTGTGTGTGTGTGTGTGTGTGTGTGTGTGTGTGTGTGTGTACAGTCCTACAAGCCATGAGGTACCTGAGACACTTGAGGAATAGGAGGTAAATTTTCAATTCTATCCTCATCAGTAGTGTCCTGATGTATGATAGTGGTGGTGTCCTGATCTTCAGAAGGCCTGTCCTGATGAGTACTAGAGCTGTCAGGGTCAGTAGAAGGTATGTCCTGGTCAGTAGTAGATGATGGCTGGTCAGTCCCTCCATCATCCTGTATCAAAGTCACAGTTACTATAATGTTCCCTACAGTATGTGTGGACCACACAATATAGTCCTTCACTCAATGGAGGAGTGTCCCAGGTGGACAGTCTGGTGTATGGTATACTACTGACTGGGTATGTACAGTGGTAGAGGGTATGAGGTACCTGAGGGACTGGAGGACCTCTGTCCTGATCAGTAGTGTCCTGATGTCTGATGGGGCTGTCCTGATGTGTGATGGGGCTGTCCTGATGTGTGATGGGGCTGTCCTGATGGGTGGTGCGGCTGTCCCGATGTATGGTGGAGCTGTCCTGATCTTCAGAAGGAGCTTGAGGTGTAGATCTGTCCTGAGTGGTAGAGATATCAGAGGCTGGTCTGTCCTGAGATGACTGCTGGTCAGTCCCTCCATCATCCTGTATCACATGTACATGGAGTTGAGGTGGAGAGATACATATAAGTTAGACAGCGAGTTCATGAAATCACGTAGATTTCATTGGACGAGCCTGCCTAACTTATTTAGAGCGATATGCACTAAACTGACACAAATAAATGCTTACCGCTTTCGCTCAACGAAACGATGGAAATTTTCCGTGAAAACATAACAGATGATGCGCACGTGGCTTATTGACCACGCTTCCAACTTCAGGGCACCGCATTGTAGCTAACCCGCTTAGCAAGCGGTACGCTGTGTTTGAACTTACAGAAAGCTATGGACGCGTTGCTACGGTTGGTCTTGTAAGATATGTATGATAATCTACATCACTTGTATGATTTCTGATAATAATCTACATTAGTAACTCGAACCGAGATTTAGTAATCTAACTGTAGACAGTGACTGAGCTCTAAATACATTTAGAGCTAGTCATCCTCACATGATGGGTTGGAGGAGGAGTAGATTTCTCTGTGTACCTCTGGAGGAGGCGACAGACTGCAACATGGTGTCCAGATTGACTAGTATAACGACTTTCTAAGTTTATTTTAGCTACAGCTACATCTATTGCGGTCAAACCATTCTGAAAAGAGAGGGAGGAAGGGAGGGAGAAGGGAGAGAGAGAGAGACTCACAAAAGAAATTAATTAGACCACACCCCCATGCACATCAAATGGTACCTTATCTTTGAGGGCAACATTGGCTCCTGCTTTGAGGAGAGATTTAGTAGTAAGTACACCTCCTCTCTCAGCAGAGAAGAAGAGAGCTGACCATCCTGTGCTCTGGAATGATGGAGGGAGACAACCATAACTGTAAGTAGTCCCATCATCCACTGCTACCTCTGGAGTCAGCCACTTACATTCTCCTGAATGTCTGGGTCAATATCATGTCCTGACAGGAGAATATCTGTGACCTCTGTCCTCCCATTCCTTGCTGAGATCATTAGAGCTGACAGTCCCTCCTAATATGGACAACCAGGAATGATACATGATGTAGTGTCCACAGTAACTGATCTCACTTCATTCTGAAGGTTCAGGTCTGCTCCTGCCTCTACCAACTCACGTAGAACATCAGACTGATGTTCCACTGTAGCCAGGATCACTGCTGAGTCCCCTCTCTGTGGGAGAGAGACAACAAGTACTGTACATTGTCCATGGACACACAGTACTACTGGTCTCTATGGACACATACTACATGTGGAGTTAGACCAGTATGATCAGCTGTTCATGTACATCATGTATCTCCTATATTATTGACATACATTATTCTGCAGGTTCAAATCAGCTCCTCCCTTCATCAGTTCCTTAACAACTCCAGTCTCACCCTCCCTGGCAGCCTCCATCAGTGCAGAGTCTCCCCTCTGTATGTACATCATGTATTGTGTATTAACACACTGAACTTGCTGTAAAGGTGCTAGCTAGTGTCTGAATTGAGATGGACTTACTGTGGCTCAGTTCACAGTACATACATGTATACAGTACAGGAATATACTTATTCACATACCAACATACATACAGTATTGTAATGAGTGGACAGCTGAAGTACACGGTATTCTTGTACATGCATGTTACGGCTGTTCATATACATCATGTATCACACACTTTATTCTGCAGGTTCAAATCAGCTCCTCCCTTCATCAGCTCCTTAACAGCTCCAGTATCACCCCACCTGGCAGCCATCATCAGTGCAGACTCTCCCTCCTGTATGTACATCATGTATTGTGTATTAACACACTGAACTTGCTGTAAAGGTACTAGCTATTACCTCCCCCCCGAGTCTCACTTTACCCCTAGATACAGTACAGGAATATACTAGAAGTAGTCATCCTCACATGATGGGTTGGAGCTTTATGTGTGTACCTCTGGAGGAGGTGATATATTTTATTGTCGTGTTCAGATCCATCCCAGCCCATATACCAACTACTTTCTGACTCTATTCTAGCTGCAGCTACATCCATTGCAGTCAAACCATTCTGGAAAGATAGGGAGAGAGGGAGGGAGGGAGAAACTCACAGAAGCCTACCCCATCAGCCACATCCCCACACATATCAAATGGTACCTTATCTTTGAGGGCAACATTGGCTCCTGCTTTGAGGAGAGATTTAGTAGTAGATACATCTCCTCCCTCAACAGAGAAGAAGAGAGCTGACCATCCTGTGCTCTGGAATGATGGAGGGAGACAACCATAACAGTAAGTAGTCCTATCATCCACTGCTACCTCTGGAGTCAGCCACTTACATTCTCCTGAATGTCTGGGTCAATATCATGTCCTGACAGGAGAATGTCTGTGACACCTGTCCTCCAACTCCTTGCTGAGATCATCAGAGCTGACAGTCCCTCCTAATATGGACAGTCAGGGATGATACATGATGTAGTGTCCACAGTAACTGATCTCACTTCATTCTGAAGGTTCAGGTCAGCTCCTGCCTCTACTAACAGACGTAGAACATCAGACCTATGTCCCACTGTAGCCAAGATCACTGCTGAGTTCCCTCTCTGTGGGAGAGAGACAACAAGTACTGTACATTGTCCATGGACACACAGTACTACTGGTCTCTATGGACGCATACTACATGTGGAGTTAGACCAGTACGATCAGCTGTACATCATGTATCTCCTATATTATTGACATACATTATTCTGCAGGTTCAAATCAGCTCCTCCCTTCATCAGTTCCTTAACAACTCCAGTCTCACCCCTCACGGCAGCCACCATCAGTGCAGAGCTTCCCTCCTGTATGTACATCATGAATAAACTTATGACAAGTATTTGAATTGCATAAAAGATTGGGACACTTCTAATGACAGAGATATATAGGTCTAGCATCACACACACACACACACACACACACACACACACACACACACACACACACACACACACACACACACACACACACACACACACACACACACACACACACACACACACACACACACACACACACACACACACACACACACACACACACACACACACACTCTCTCTCTCTCTCTCTCTCTCACACACACACACACACACACACACACACACACACACACACACACACACACACACACACACACACACACACACACACGCGCACACACCTCTATACATAGCACTAATCAGTTATGCACAATATTCCAGGCTTACAGCTCAGTAGCAGTTACATGTACCTTTTAAGGAATCTACACCCACACAAATAGTTTAAATACTTGTGTCCACCAGACTCCACAATGGGAGTGGTCCCACCTTTCTGGTACAGGCAGCAGGTCAGGAGATTAAAGGGACCGAAACCTGTTGCCTCTCAATGATCCAGTAAGGAACTCCCCTGATGACTGGTCAACTGACACATCTTACCTTTTTCTTCACACTAACAAGACCTTACAGGCATTATACAGACCGTATTAGACCAGTTGTGGTATGTGTGAGGTATTAGACCACAGTTGAGAGACTATTACATACACGTACCTCATCCACATAATTCACATCAGCTCCAGAGTTGAGCAGTGACACAACTCTCACCACATCTCCTAATCTACTGGGTGGCAACAGCTGATGACCCTACACAGAGGATGAGATGAAAGAAGACATATTTGATGATGTCACTCCATCCTAGGACTGTATGTATATACAGTGTCTGTTGTATGTATACATGACAACAGTCCCAGCTCCATCTCTCTCCCTGTGTACTAGTGACTGGTGGACTGGGTTAGAGACATACACTGCAGTACGTACTGAATACCACTTGTAGAGGGGAGATAGGGGAGGGACATACTGAGATGGTGGGATATGGATGGTAGTGAATGGTAACATACCAACTCCATTCTCTCTTCCCAACTGATTGCAAGAGATACTCCATCCACAGTCACCTCTGTCAGATGATGTACACGTACAAAGTCAGGTGTAATTGCTGTACGGACTAGCCCAGTACAAGATGGTGGAATACGGAACACCACCAGAACAGAACTCTGGCCAATCCTTTCAATGTTCACACTGTGCAAGAGAAGGTCTGCTCCCTCTGCAACAGCTTCACTAAATAGTCGAACCTCATGTAGTGTGCAGGCAGAGGCTGGCTTATCAATTTCTGCGACAATTTCGGAGAATGCTTTAAGGATTTTACGATGTGTTGGAAATGCACAGAGGTAAATATCAATGGTGGTGGCCATTTCAAACTGTATGAGTGAATCACGATATTGATACATTCTTGTCTTCAGTGCAGCCTCACAGAACTTCTTGATGAGATGGAGGATGATCTCATAGTTGGAGTAGTTGCAGTAACGGCCGAGAATGGCAAACAGCTTTCGAATGTCCTTGGCTTCAAGGATTTCATCTTCATTTTTGTAGAAGAATTTAGCATGAACTGCTTTCTTGGCAACAGGAAGGTCAAGAAGATGATCACGGAACTTGTCTAAAAATTTTGGATTTTTACTCCCTTTGTCAGAGAGATAGGAACGTGTGTCGGATTTTATGTCTGTAAATTCATCTTCAAATTGTTCAATTGCAGCTTTAACCCCTTCTACTCTGTCCATGCTCACTGCTGGTGGCTGGGAGGAGTTAAGACCAGGAGTGGAAGGCTGGACAGAAGCTGGTATCAGAGCAGCTGTGACAGGTGTCACATGACCTGTCTCCAGTGGAGCTGGTGAGCTGACTGCCTGCACTGGAGGGACAGAGGCTGAACTGACAGGGACAGAGGTACAGACAGTGACTGGGACTTCCACTTGTGGGACAAATGTAGACTCCACCCTCTTGGCCACAACAGTCATTCCAATCTGTTTCAGACCAGAGACCAGCTTCCCCCAGCTGGCATGGGTATCACTGTCCAGCCAGGCCTGAATGGAGTGCCTCTTACGACTGCTACCACTGTACTGTAGGGCAATGTCATCCAGATCCTTCTGCCGTACTCCGAGGTGGAACACAAGTTCCTCTGTCTTCTCCACTGAGAGATCTTGAAGAGCAGTCACCACATTATTAGGAGATAGCTCCATGGAGGTAGCCATGTCGTTTGACTTCTAGTCTGTGGAAAATACATGCATATTGTGATGTGTAGCCTCTCCCTCAATATATAGTCCCTACATACATCATAATAGCCGCCACAGGCTGCCTTTTTATGTACAATGTACTTGTACGGTCCTACTAAACTCGCGAGGAATTATTGAAAGCTAGATCTTCAGCAGCTGTGTCAGGAGAGAACTATATGTATCCTCGAAATGCTTAAGGCTTTTAATGGTGACAACGCCGCATATCACATGCACTAATGCGTACAGGGTCACTTGCCGTATCGTATATACTGACCAGTGTTGAGCCTTGAGAAAACTGTGGAGACGGGCTGGAAGCGCTTGCTTTGTTTACTGTTAGCCGCGCCCAATGCCGGAAGTAGGCGTGGCTCATTGAGCACCGTGTAGTCTGTAGTAGTGTGTAGTCTGGGCACGAGTGTGGGGCTAAAAGCTAGATAAGGAGTTATTGTTGGAAGGTGAGGAGTGAGTGTGAGGAGGTGAGAGTTGTGAGGTGAGGTCTCTGGTGGTAGAGCCTCAGCCCTCTGTGAGGGGTGGGGCTTCCAGCCAATGAAGTAGAGCAGCTGGAACACTGCCCTCACCTCCTTACATGTCTACAGTGGAGGGGAGAGGGAAGGAGAGCCACAGTGGAACAGGGGCTTACTCTCTCCGCCCCTTCTCTGACGCTGATGTGGAGACTAAGGTACAAGGGTCAGAGAAACCCCTCTAATTTGGACACCTAATGAGGTCAGTGATGATGTATACCACCAGAATGTGTACTGTTTAACTCCTGAAATCAGGACACTCTCCTGTCCTACTAACGTCCATTAAGAAAAGAGAGCCTGGGGGCGAGGCTAATATAGACCCCACCCTCCACTCAGTCCCTCCATCCACTGAGATCTTCAACTGGCTTCCTCTGGCCCACCTCCTGGAGTCCAGGGTCCTCGTGATGCACGGAGGGCTGTTCAGTAGAGATGGGGTGGAGCTTAGGGAGCTGGTAGAGATAGACCGCAACAGACAGCCTCCGGAGGAAGGTGAATAGTGTGCCCCCCCCCCCCCCCCCCCCCCGATACTGTGGAGCCCCTTGGGACAGGATATTGTGGGCCCCCTTGGGACAGGATATTGTGGGGCCCCTTGGTGTGGGCCCCCTTGGGGTGCAATATTGTTGGGACAGGATACTGTCTTGGCCTAAACAACCACCCTCCCTTGAAATGGAAATGTGCCTCTACTGTCATGTGACATGACCCATAACCCATGAAATCAGGACACCTTCCTACAACTCCCTCCCCCTCCTGCCTGTCCTTGGCAGTATGGCTTACAGCCTTGCTTGTGTGGTTTATTTTGTCTGTTTCCATAGTGACCAGATGGGTAACAAAGGAGCATATGTCACTCTCACTAGAGACCTCAGACCTCAGTTTACGACTTACGAGGCAGTGGTGAGTTATACATTACATCATCATTACATCATACTGACATATCCCCTCCTTTCCTTCCAGCCTCATCCCAAGTGTAAACCAATGCAGTATGCCAGTCCTCTTTTTGGACTTTTATCATAAATTATATTCTGTGATAATTTTGTAAAGATTTGTTCCAAGTTTGTGACTGTACACATGAAGTATATATATCTCCGTTCTGATCACCTTTGTCTTCACCAGGTGGCCTAGGGCCCAGTTCTCTTGTACATCTGGTGTCTGACATGTTGAGGCTACTGTATAGTTTTCCCTGCATGTTGTGTCCCAAATGTCTTGGGACAGAGGCAGAGACAGCATGTCAAAAGTGGGGGGGGCTTGGCATTCATAAAGTGGGGGGTTATCCACATTCATTCTGAATAGGCTATTAGTATTTAATATGTTCTTTGTGACAACCTCCAATTTGGGGGGCTCAGCCCCCCCTTATCGAAAAGTGGGGGGGGGGGGCTCAAGCCCCCCTGCCCCCCCAGGTTCTCTGCCTCTGTGGGATATGGGAACTAGACTGCACATAGATATCGATGTCAGTTTGATGTAGTGGAATCCAACATATCATGTGACTCAGATCACTGGGAGTCAATTGCAAGTGCCATAGTTGGATCATGTACGTACAGTGGAACCTCCGAAGAAAGGACACTTTGGGAACGGAACTTTTGTCCTTTCTTCGGAGGTTGTCCTTATCTCGGAGGTTCATTAATTTTATAACTTGGGGTGAAATATAAGTGATGTAGTGAAGTTTGTGCATGAGTTAGTGTGTAAAATATTCAAGTAAAGGTGTCTGTCTTGCTAATTGACGTGTAATATTGAAATCCTATCAATTATCTGGCCAATACACACTTCTTCCGTGTCCTTTGACTGCAAGAAACTTGGACACATACATTTTCTAAAGCAAGTACTGCTTCCTTGTAACGCGTGCGAGGTTTCGCTGTATACACAATGAATTTACTGACGTTGCGCTCGTACATATACATGTATATACATAGCGCCGTACTGCGCAACCGCAACTTCCAATTTAGGGGAGTGGCTTCCCAATGTCCGCTATTTAGAGGCAAAAATGCATGGTGGAGCGCCGTTCGGCGCAAGATTTTGTCCGCTGTCCGGAATCCGGAAGCGTCCGCTTCTCGGAGGTTGCTAATATATTACAGCTATGGTATTTTCAATCCGTAACACGGCAAGTGTCCGTTGTAGCGTGGGTGTCCGCTTCTCGGAGGGTCCGTTATGGGAGGTTCCACTGTATATATAGAGTTCAAGCATATTGCATGCTATTCATATCATCCCATGTCCTGCTTGCACAATACAATACTAGTACAAAAATAGAACTCAGTTATAAAGTGACATGTACACAAGAAATATAAGGGATGACTATTATTACACAATGGGTGGAGTGATATCAGTGGAGGTAGTCTGACTGTCTGGAGGTCTGTTGTTACCTCTTCTCTTATGATGGATGTCATCTCCTCCCTCATGACCTATGACCTCCGATGACTTCTTCTTATCCAGTGACTTGAGTCTTCTGTCAAGTTGAGTGAAGAGTTGAGTTAGTCTCTGGCCAGTCCTGTTGACCAGGTTCATCACAGTCTGTGAGAGAGACAGTGGCAGGGTTATATGGTGTGTGTGTGTGTGTGTGTGTGTGTGTGTGTGTGTGTGTGTGTGTGTGTGTGTGCGTGTGTGCGTGTGTGCGTGTCCTACAAGCCATGAGGTACCTGAGACACTTGAGGAATAGGAGGTAAAGTCTCAATTCTGTCCTCGTCAGTATTGTCCTGATGTACGATAGTGGTGGTGTCCTGATATTCAGAAGGCCTGTCCTGATGAGTACTAGAGCTGTCAGGGTCAGTAGAAGGTATGTCCTGGTCAGGTACATCCTGTATCGATCACAAACAATAAAGACACTATGAGTGTGTGGGTGACTGTGTGCAGTGATGGAAGACCTGGGACAGTTGAGGGATCACAGATGAAGTCGGAGTTACTGTAGATCTCTCCTGTACAGCTATATAGCTAGAGCTAGTGCTGAGTTGGCTATAAATTGTTGTGGGGATGCACAATTCCCCATTAATTTAGATAAGGTACAAAAATTAAAATGCATGAAAACAAAGTATCATTTACGAAAATGGTTGCATGAACTTGATGAAATATATTACAGAGACTACATAAGAGGCATGTGTGGCTGGGGCTGTAGGTTCAGAGCTGTTTCTACATCTTCTGCCAGACTCCCTAGGTCACAGTACTTGAGACAGTCAATAAGCTTTCCCCATGATCTCTCGCGATCCTCACGCAACCATTTTCCAAATATATCACGCAGTGTGTCACTTTGCTTTGTCTTTTCCAGACCCTCCACTATAGCACCAGTATCATCATTTAAGAGATAGCACCCAATTTGATGGTAAGAAGCTGCAGCCTCAGGAATAATTCTGACGTCTTTTCCTTTACAGGTAACAGGCAATTTCCACAAGTTGGTCAGAGTCAACTCAATACCAGTACCATCTGTGGGATGTACACATGATATGTGGGGTAAACACTAGCTGTATATGTATGGTGGGACATGGACGTGATGTGGGGTGGGACATAGTATTGCATTTAGCACTGCATGGAATATTTTCATATATAGGTGCTCTCTCTCCCTTTCAATATGCTATTTCCATTGATGTGGTTATTGGATTTTTAAAAAATATACTTCCTTATCACTGTCAGTGCATGTGGGGCTTTGGTTCCATTATAGTACACGAGAGAGCAAGCTAGGTATGTGTATCAACTCAACCAACCTGTGATGTCATGTGGAGAACTAGTACTTGCACCATGAGGGGGTAACCCTGGTAGCAGAGAGAGAAAGGCAAATAGGAGATAACATCCCATTACAGTATATGGAGGGATAAAACGTTATCCCATCACAATATAGACTTACCTTGAGGTAATTTGGGGGATACTCCAAATTTGTTCTCTCCTCTGACCCCCACTACATCAATATAAAAGTAGTCAGAAGGTGAACCTGAAGTGGGAGCCAGCTTGATATCCAGTTTTATCATAGGAGGGTATGTATCATCCTCAGTATCATCCAATATCTCTTTAGGTATCTGCAATGATTGTATGTAGATAGACATCAACATTCTAGTGACATTTTGAGGCACAACACATTAATTGGCTGCACACACAATCACATGATTTGTATATTTTGTGCACACATCTGTCTACCTACCTCACAAGGTATTCTGTCGGGACAAATCTTCCATCCAATATCTGTCGGCCAATGCAGTTTCAATGCATTTTTAACAGAGATCACTTGTCTAAAGGATAACTGTAGCTCTATTTTTGGAAAGTGTTCATCCAGGGATGATTTCAGGACCTACAGTAAATATAGAAGGGGATCATGTGTAAGAAAGTCACTGCAGTAGATATACAAATTATGCACATGGGCTGTACATTCGCAGCTTATTCTTACTTCAGAGAAGTATGGATGATCAAAAGATGCAGAAAACACCACCACATTCTCAAACTGCTTCTCTCGACACACAATATAAGAATATCTATTCTCAGCTGTCACTGTTGATAAATACATATTAATTAGACCAGAACACATCATCATGTATTATTTATTACCTTTTGCCTTTTTACCAGATGGACGTTTAATTGAGTCTGATTTTCTCTTGCGCCTCATCCCAATTGCTGCATTGCAAAAGTGCTTCAGTGAAATACAACCATATGTTTCTGAAGATTTAAATGTTCCCTTCCCAAGAACTTTGAACTGGTAGTGAGGGGTGTGGTCCACTCCCCTGTGTGGAGTGGTAGGGGATGAGAGGAATGCCATACTCCCACTATCATCCTCTGTTTCCACAACACAGTAGTGGTACATAGTGAGAGTGATGGGACATGAGAACTGAAATGATGGAGAGATGAGGTAGACAGGACTAGCCAGTTCATATCCCTCTGGTAGCTGGAATGGACCAGCAGTACATGGCCACACACTCAGATCCAGCTGCCTTCCGTGGGGAACAGCTCCAGGAGGAATGGTAAACTCAACCCCAATCTCTTCTCCCCAGTTGACATGGCAACCTTCAGATGTCACTGAGACCTTCCATGGATTTCTGAAAAATCTCATTCCAGGATAGCTTTCATCATAGGTGTAGTATGAAGGAACCTGTGTATGGTACACAGACTGCTAATACATGTACATATGTATAAAGCTACTACTCACTACTACACAGAGGATATGGAGTTAACTCACAACTTTATCATCTTTGCTCTCCTCAGCCACTCTGTCATCACCAGGTGACTGGGGAATGGGCTCAGTCTTCAGATCTGGTTCCTAACAAAAAGACACATCTCACTGTACACTACAAACTATGTAGTGAATATATCACATACACAAAACTAGTAACATTATGAGGGGGGGTGGGACCATGAGTGAGTGACAAAATTAATGAGAATGATGTAAATACTCTACATGTGCATACTCAAAGCTCTGATCTGTTCATGTTCACCAATTATCATATAGATGTACCAAGGCCGTTCCCAGGATTTTTATGGGGGGGTTCTTTTTGCGAAAATATACTTGATTTTAAGTGAGTGCCTTTAACATTAGCACTACCTCTATTGTACATGTATGATTGTAGCTGTGCATGAAAAATAATTTTTGAGATGTATGACGCACGATTTATGCTATGCTCACGTGGTCGCGTGTTTTGCAATTACTTGCGAATTGAGAAATTGTGCAATTAGTGTGGTCATGGGTGGATCCCATAGAGTGTGCGTACGGCTACTACGACGAGTGAGTGTAAAAGCGGACCTTCTTCTGTTGCAGGGGGGGTTGTCCGAACCCTCCGAACCCCCCTGGGAACGGCCATGTGTACTGTTCCATTGATACCTTATCAGTGGAGGTAGTCTGACTGTCTGGAGGTCTGTTGTCACCTCTTCTCTTATGATGGATGTCATCTCCTCCCTCGTGACCTATGACCTCTGATGACTTCTTCTTATCCTGTGACTTGAGTCTTCTGTCAAGTTGAGTGAAGAGTTGAGTTAGTCTCTGGCCAGCCTTGTTGACAAGGTTCATCACAGTCTGTGAGAGAGAGACAGTGGTAGGGTTTATATGGTGTGTGTGTGTGTTAGGTATGGATGGTATCAAAAGCCAGGGAGGGAGAATATTTTTAAGGAGGGAAAAAGTAAGTTCAGAATCGGGATGGCTTTTGTCAGCGTCACACAACATACAGCCCCCCATGCATCCATGAAACCATTTCCTATCCCACCCCAACGGGCCGGCACAACCCCGCACAACCCACCAGTGCACCCACGGCTATGTATGCAGACACCCCCCCTCCCCCCCCCCCAGTGGGACATTGACTGTTCAGCCGTAAGGGCTGGGCCCACGCATGCACGTGTGCACAATTTGTAAGGGAAAGAGAGGAGAATGCTGGGGACAAGGTGGCACTATCTGTGGTCACATGTATCACTGTACGAATGCTTGCGTACATGCCTCCACCCGGCCCACTCCCTGTGACTGCATGCAATACGGTGCCATTCCTCCTATTGGCACGTGATAGGTGTACGTAACTACATTCGGTGTCTAAAAATGAGTAGTCGTCAGATGTTCTGTGGTGAGTATGCTTGTGGGAAACCAGTCGTCAGGGGAGCTCCTTCACTGGATCATAGCAGAGGCAACAGGTTTCGGTCCCTTTAATCTCCCGACCTGTGTCCAGCCACCAGGAAGGTGGGACCACTCCCTTAGTGGAGTCTGGTAGGCCTAAGTGTCTTGTGTGATCTGTCTCTGTCATTTCTACTTGTGTTCTACTGCTAATTTATCACAGTTATATATGTTGTTACTCTGTGTTGGTAGGACAGATTCTTAGGCCGGTTTTTCTTATGTTCATAGTTAGTAGGAATATCAGGTTACTTAGGTACATGAGAGTATACACTAACTGGCTATGGGGAATACCCAGGATGCACTAAATATACATTACTCATGCAACATATACCTGTGGCTTGGTGCAGGAGACCGCTGTTACTACAGGCACGTGGTTGGGGTCAATGAGGTCAGTAATTAGTTTACATAGTTACATAGTGGCCTACCATCACAGTACCATGCAACGTGTGTGTGTGTGTGTGTGTGTGTGTGTGTGTGTGTGTGTGTGTGTGTGTGTGTGTGTGTGTGTGTGTGTGTGTGTGGGTCCTACAAGCCATGAGGTACCTGAGTCACTCGAGGAATAGGAGGTAAAGTCTCAATTCTGTCCTCATCAGTATTGTTCTGATGTACGATAGTGGTGGTGTCCTGATCTTCAGAAGGCCTGTCCTGATGAGTGTCAGGGTCAGTAGAAGGTATGTCCTGGTCAGTAGGAGATGATGGCTGGTCAGTCCCTCCATCATCCTGTATCAAAGTCACAGTTACTATAATGTTCCCTACAGTATGTGTGGACCACACAATACTGATCACTCAATGGAGGAGTGTCCCAGGTGGACAGTCTGGTGTATGGTATACTACTGACTGGGTATGTACAGTGGTAGAGGGTATGAGGTACCTGAGGGACTGGAGGACCTCTGTCCTGATCAGTAGTGTCCTGATGTGTAGTGGGGCTGTCCTGATGTGTGGTGGGGCTGTCCTGATGTCTGGTGGGGCTGTCCTGATGTGTGGTGGGGCTGTCCTGATGTGTGGTGGGGGTGTCCTGATATTCAGAAGTTGTAGATTTGTCCTGTGTGGTAGAGAGATCAGTGGCTGGTCTGTCCTGAGATGACTGGTGGCCAGTCCCTCCATCATCCTGTATCACATGTACATGGAGTTGAGGTGGAGGGAGACATACATTTAGAGATAGTCATCCTCACATGATGGGTTGGAGGAGGAGCAGATGATGATGTCTGTGTGTACCTCTGGAGGAGGCGACATACTCCACTATAGTCTCTAGATCGATATTGATAATACCAGTCTCTTTCAGCTGCTTCTACATACAATGTGGAGGAGTTGGTATACACTATCATACCTTCATATCTATACCAACACATACTCTCTGACTCCTGTTTAGCTGCAGCTACATCCATTGCAGTCAAACCATTCTGGAAAGATATGGAGGGAGGTAAGGAGTGAGAGACTCACTGAAACCTACCCCCATCCTTAAAACTGGCTATTAGACCACACCCACACACTTATCAACTGGTACCTTATCTTTGAGAGCAGCATTGGCTCCTGCTTTGAGGAGACATTCTGTAGTAGGTACATCTCCTCTCTCAGCAGAGAAGAAGAGAGCTGACCATCCTGTGCTCTGGAATGATGGAGGGAGACAACCATAACAGTAAGTAGTCCCATCATCCACTGCTACCTCTGACCAGTATGATCAGCTGCTACCTCTGGAGTCAGCCACTTACATTCTCCTGAATGTCTGGGTCAATATCATGTCCTGACAGGAGAATATCTGTGACCTCTATCCTCCCACTCCTTGCTGAGATCATGAGAGCTGACAGTCCCTCCTAATATGGACAGACAGGGATGATACATGATGTAGTGTCTACAGTAACTGATCTCACTTCATTCTGAAGGTTCAGGTCTGCTCCTCCCCCCACCAACTCACGTAGAACATCATCAGCATCAGACTGATGTTCCACTGTAGCCGCGATCACTGCTGAGTCCCCTCTCTGTGGGAGAGAGACAACAAGTACTGTACATTGTCCATGGACACACAGTACTACTGGTCTCTATGGACACATACTACATGTGGAGTTAGACCAGTATGATCAGCTGTTCATGTACATCATGTATCATTGACATACTTTATTCTGCAGGTTCAAATCAGCTCCTCCCTTCACCAGTTCCTTAACAACTCCAGTCTTACCCTTCACGGCAGCCTCCATCAGTGCAGAGAATCCCCTCTGTATGTACATCATGTATTGTGTATTAACACACTGAACTTGCTGTAAAGGTACTAGCTAGTGTCTGAATTGAGATGGACTTACTGTGGCTCAGTTCACAGTACATACATGTATACAGTACAGGAATATACACACAGTACGGTAGTACTGTGTATATAGGGATTGCTATGGTCTATTCCCATTGAAAACCATATATAAGCATTTTGTTCATTTTAACTTTCAATTTGAAGTTGATTTCACTTTTAATGATATCAAGGTGAAGAATATGTGAAAAATAACCATGAAACAAAAAATAGTTGATCTGTGATGTAAGATAAGCGTAATATCTCAAAAAGTGCTTTTCACATTTTTGCCATGTTCTTCATCTTCTTATTCTTCTTCTTCTTGAAGAAGCGTAACTCAATAACCATAAAATCAATGAAATTGAATCTTTGCATGTGAAAATGTATCATTACGTACTGGGGAATAGAGGCATAATTGTCGTTAACCCTTGTAGTTCATGTACTACTGATCGTTATCTCTCCCAGCAATGTATTATGAATGAGGATAACTAATGAGCAAAACTCAGCAACCATGGTAACCATCAACCTGAAAGTTAGCATGTGTAGAGATATCGTCGCTAATAGCAACATGACAAAAGCATATTTTATTAACCCTTGTGATTCTTGTAATAATGATGTTAACACTCCTCTCAATGCAATACATGTACATATATATAGCGATTACGTAATTCATTTTGAATGTACGTGCATAGTACATAAGTTTTACGTATATAGTTAACTTGCGTCATACAAGAAAACGATTACGTCATGAGACAAGACTCATTAATGACGTCATTTACACCAGCCGCGCATGCGCAAAAGCTTAGCAACTAGCGCGTAACAACTAGGCACGGAGTGAACTGGCTGATAGAGAACGTGTTGACGATTTGTAAAGCAACTAGCACTTAGTACTACATAAGCAAAACAGAGATGTGTTGACGATTCTTGTGCTACTCTCACTGTCAGAACACTGCACACGCGTACAGTGCTCTGCCTCTACGTATGTACCTCGGTAAGCTTATATCATAGATACCATATAGTACCTATGCTTATATACCGTCTGCTGGAGAAACGGCACGCTATTCTACCACGATACTATATACCACCAAGCCAAAGCGCTGGTGACTGATAGTACGTTGCTAGCAGGTTTGCTTATAGACCAAAGTGTACGCAGCTGCTGCTTGCAACCAAACCACGCCCTCAGTACTAATCACGCATTTATACAGTAGCTCAATACTTGGTCAGATGTTTATGGATATGGAGAGCACATGCTAGGGAGAATTATTGCTTACAATAGTAAAAAAATGACAAGAGACAAATAAATAAAAAATTTAGGAAATTTGAAGTGTAATATAGGGATTGCATAAAAATGAACAGAGACAAGATTGGGACACAGACATGCTATATACATCAATGTACTACAAGGTATGTTGATGTACATAGCATGTCTGTGTCCCAATCTTGTCTCTGTTCATTTTTATGCAATCCCTATATTACACTTCAAATTTCCTAAATTTTTTATTTACTTGTTGTAATAAGATCAGCTGTTCATGTATCACCTACATTTAACCCTCACATGCAGAGCGAGGGTTACGGTACTTGGTCGGTCTGTGTGTGTGTGTGTGTGTGTGTGTGTGTGTGTGTGTGTGTGTGTGTGTGTGTGTGTGTGTGTGTGTCAGTCATATCTCGCCTCTGGAGCGTCTATTCGTCCTGAAAATATTGTCATGTACTCAGCAGGCAACAGAGGTCAAACAATTTGTGTTTTTTTCTCTGAAACCGCTCCGCTGCAAAGATCCAACACTCCCCCCATTGAAGGCCATACATACAGTCGGACATTTTCTGTGTAAAGTGTGCATGCCCATGGCACCGAGGGTTCTGCACTTTAGTGCATTCATATTGACATACTTTATCCTGCAGGTTCAAATCAGCTCCTCCCCCTACCAGCTCCTTAACAACTCCAGTCTTACCCCTCCTGATAGCCACCATCAGTGCAGAGTCTCCCTCCTGTATGTACATCATGTATTGTGTATTAACACACTGAACTTGCTGTAAAGGTACTAGCTAGTGTCTGAATTGAGATGGACTTACTGTGGCTCAGTTCACAGTACATACATGTATACAGTACAGGAATTTGTGGATGGTAATTGGATTAGAGTCAGCAACTACAGTAGTTACAGCTACATGTTCATGTGTACCAACATCTTATGTAATATCCATACATGAGTAGAAAGCCTCCAACAAAATAGTTACATGACCATAATTGGAATGCATGAGATGCATGGTGGAATACACCCCAATTAAGGTCATGTAACTATTTTGTTGGATGTTATAGTCTAGCAACTTGACTGTCCAAGTCTCACTCGGCCACACCCATCCCTTAGACCACAATAAGCTTCCTAAAATCTAGTTGCTAGGCAACTATAATATACTTACTCACATACTACAGCATTGTAATAAGTGGGTAGGTACATAAATATACCATATTTGGTAATCTTGTACATATTCAGATCAGCTGTTCATGTACATCATGTATCTCCTATATTATTGACATACTTTATTCTGCAGGTTCAAATCAGCTCCTCCCTTCACCAGTTCTTTAACAACTTCAGTCATACCCCTCATGGCAGCCCACATCAGTGCAGAGTATCCCCACAACTGTATGTAGATCATGAATATATTTAGGAAATATATAAAAGGAACAGAGAAAAGATTGGGACACAGACACATCAATATATCCCATAATATCACCATCCTCTGACAGAGATATGTGTACACACTGTATTGTAAGTAAGGAGGCAGTCTGGAGAACACACTTCAATGATGTTCCCACTACACATGATATTAGACCAGTTGTGGTATGTGTGTACAGGTATTGGAGCATGGCCGAGGGGAGGGGGGGGACTATGACATACCTCATTCACAGTATCTACATCAGCTCCAGAGTTGATCAGTGACACAACTCTTGTCACATCTCCATCTCTACTGGCATCCCACAGCTGATCTCCCTACACAGAGGATGAGATGAAAGAAGACATATTTGATGATGTCACTCCATCCTAGGACTGTATGTACAGTGTCTGTTGTATGTACACATGACAACAGTCCCAGGTCCATCTCTCTCCCTGTGTACTAGTGACTGGTGGACTGGGTCAGAGACATACACTGCAGTATGTACTGAGTACCACTTGTAGAGGGGAGGGACATACCCAACGGCCCTAGCTAGACTTAGGTATGGCGTAGATGGCAGTGTACAACATGGGCAGTGCAACTCCTATCAACATACCAATTCCCTCTCTCTCTCAGTGATTGCAAGATGTCCTCCATCCACAGTCACCTCTGTCAGATGATGTACACGTGCAAAGTCAGGTGTAATGGCCATACGGACCGACCAAATGTAAGATGGTGGAATACGGAGTACTACCAGAACAGAGCTCTCGGATACACTCTCACAATACACACTGTAGGAGTGGAGATGTGCCTCTTTAGCAATGTCCTCCTTTAGCCGCCGAATCTCGTGTAGTGTGCAGACAGAGGCTGGCTTATTGATCTTCACAGCCATTTTGGAGAATGCCTCGGACATCTTCTGACAAGCTGCGATGGCACAGAGGTAGACATCAATGGTGGTGGCCATTTCAAACTTGACGAGTGAATCACGATATCGAAGTATCCTCCTCTTTAGTGCAGCCTCACAGAACTTCTTGATGAGATGGAGGATGATCTCATAGTTGGAGTAGTTGCAGTAGCGGCCGAGAATGGCAAAGAGCTTTCGAATATTCTTGGCTTCAAGGATTTCATCTTCACTATCACGTAAGAATTTGTTATGAACTACTTTCTTAGCAACAGGAAGGTCAAGAAGATGATCACGGAACTTGTCGAAAAATTTTGGATTTTTGCTCTCTTTGTCAGAAAGATAAGAACATGCATCAGATTTTATGTCTGTAAATTCATCTTCAAACTGTTCAATTGCAGCTTTAACCCCTGCTACTCTCTCAGTGCTCACTGCTGGTGGCTGGAAGGGGTTAATAGCAATAG
The DNA here is from genome assembly GCA_963970385.1 of Theonella swinhoei. Lineage (NCBI taxonomy): Eukaryota > Metazoa > Porifera > Demospongiae > Tetractinellida > Theonellidae > Theonella > Theonella swinhoei. Next base: position 161,010 of record OZ019955.1, on the reverse strand, counting down.
TGGAAGGCTGGACCGAGGGTGGTATTGGAGCAGCTGGGACAGGTGTCACATGACCTGTCTCCAGTGGAGCTGGTGAGCTGACTGCCTGCACTGGAGGGACAGAGGCTGAACTGACAGGGACAGAGGTACAGACAGTGACTGGGACTTCCACTTGTGGGACAAATGTAGACTCCACCCTCTTGGCCACAACAGTCATTCCAATCTGTTTCAGACCAGAGACCAGCTTCTCCCAGCTGGCACTGGTATCACTGTCCAGCCAGGCCTGGATGGAGTGTCTCTTACAACTGCTACCACTGTACTGTACGGCAATGTCATCTAGAACCTTTTGCTGTACTCCGAGGTGGAACACAAGTTCCTCTGTCTTCTCCACTGAGAGGTCTTGAAGAGCAGACACCACATTCTGGGGAGATAGCTCCATGGAGGTAGCCATGTCGTTGGACTTCTAGTCTGTGGAGGACACGTACATATTAATGTGTAGCGTCTGCCTCAAACTATATAGTCCCTACATCATAATAGCCGCCACAGGCTGCCTTTTATGGACACCTGTGTACTTGCACGGTCCTAACTCGCGAGGAATTAGAGTCACGATTGCCCACCACCTGAAAGACCATCAGATCCCGTGGCAGTGTTAGGAGACTATATGCATCCTCGAAAAGGCTTTTATTGGTGACAACGCCGCATATCACATACACTAATGTGTGCAGGGTCACTTGACGTACCGTACTGACCAGGTTGAGCCTTGAGAAGACTGACTGTCGGAGAGCTGGAAACGCTTGGCAGCTTGCTTTGTTTACCGTTCGTTAGCCGCGCCCAATGCCGGAAGTAGGCGTGGCTCATGGAGCACCAATATCTATGGAACAAGACTAGAGTAAAAGATCAATTATCGGACGGCATGTACGTCGGACACTTTTTGTGCGAAGCTCGTACAAGCTACGTCAGTAAAAGTGCAACCAAAATGTAGGCCAATGATAGTGTACAAGAAAGAAAAATTGCCGCATTTATTCGAGCTTCACTCGTGAAGCGGCGCATCGCGGAACCTAGCGTCCGAAGTAATGAACGATCGGCCTTTTTTATCTATCGTCGGACACTCCCCCAAAATGACTAATATGTCTGTGTACTAGAAACGAAAATGTGTTTTATATTCACTGTTATCTAGTACCTTCTTAGTTATATACAGTACAGAAATGGATGCCTTCTCAGTTTTGCACAATGATCAGACAAAGTGTAGCGGTTACGCGATCAATGTTCGGTCAGGCAAAACGGTTTTTTGACCATAAAAACTACTGCGAACATATTTATTTACTCTTATAAATTTTACAGGGTTATACTAGTACTCTACTGTCTTCCAATTAAAATATTTTTACTGAAGCTCGTTGTTCGTTTTTTAATCCGAAAATAATTTTTGGGATTAAAAAATGAACAACGAGCTTCAGTGAAAACATTGTTATTGGTAAACAGTAGAACACCAGTAAAACCCTGTAAAATTTATAAGGCTAAATAAATATGTTCGCAGTAGTTTTTATGGTCAAAAAACCGTTTTGCCTGACCGAACATTGATCGCGTAACCGCTACACTTTGTCCGATCATTGTGCAAAACTGAGAAGGCATCCATTTCTGTACTGTATATAACTAAGAAGGTACTAGATAACAGTGAATATAAAACATATTTTCGTTTCTAGTACACAGACATATTAGTCATTTTGGGGGAGTGTCCGACGATAGATAAAAAAGGCCGATCGTTCATTACTTCGGACGCTAGGTTCCGCGATGCGCCGCTTCACGAGTGAAGCTCGAATAAATGCGGCAATTTTTCTTTCTTGTACACTATCATTGGCCTACATTTTGGTTGCACTCTTACTGACGTAGCTTGTACGAGCTTCGCACAAAAAGTGTCCGACGTACATGCCGTCCGATAATTGATCTTTTACTCTATGTGTGGGGCTAAAATCTAGATGAGGAGTGATTGTGGGAAGGTGAGGGGTGAGTGTGAGGAGGTGAGAGTTGTGAGATGAGGTCTCTGAGTGAGGTAGTGGCAGAGCCTCTGACAGCAGCTGCCCTCTGTGAGGGGTGGGGCTTCCAGCCAATGAAGTAGAGCAGCTGGAAGGTGGCAGGGACACTGCCCTCACCTCCATACATGTCTACAGTGGATGGGGGAGGGAGGGAGAGGGAGGGAGGAAGGCAGAGAGGGAGAGAGGAGGGGAGAGAGGAAGGGAGGGAGGGAGGACAAGTCAAACTGTCCTGTAAGGTAGTCCCCATACCTCTGTATATAGCTGCAGCAGCTGTGAGGGTGGACCTACTGATGTACAAATGGAGGGATGTGGGGGAAAATCCCTATGGGTGGGGCCAGAGATTATCAGTGATATATACTATTGTCAATTCGCGTCGACCTTCCCGGCGGAAGTAGCTGATTATGCAAGAGCCACTTAGTAAAGGAATACTTGTGGTTTATGGCACGTAGCGTTAATGCTAGTATATATATAGCTGTTATATGCGCAAGCAGAGTACGTAAATTAATACGCGCATAGTTGCATGCACGGCGGTCAATACATATGACATAAACATACAGGCAACTTTGGACCGGTGTAATAGTGAATATTGTCCCCCCCCAAAATTGTCCCCCCGGACATTATTCACTAGTGAATACTGTCCCCCCGGACATTATTCACCAGTGAATAATGTCCCCCTAGGACAATATTCACTAGTGAATATTGTCCCCCTTGGTGAATAATGTCCCCCATAAGATTCTTTGTTAAGGCAACTGTAGTTCATCTTCTATAGCATTTCTGATAGGGGGGACATTATTCACCGGTGAATAATGTCCCCCCTAAAATGCAGCTGGCTGACCGACGGCCTCATACCCCGGCCATGTGGGGGAGGGGAAGAGGCTGTAGCTCACAGAGGTATGTAAACTCTAACCACTAGCCCTAAACTGATCATAGCTCTGCTTTTTAAATCTAGTGGTTAAAATTTACATACCTCGGTCAGCTACATGCATGGCCTCATCTCCTCCCCACGCGGCCTGTTGGATTTCTGAGTGCCTCAGCGCTGCCTTTAATTTTAGATGTTGTATGTGTTTTTGTGTTGTTATACACACCGAGAGAGAGAATAAAATAATGCGCTGTTGCGATTCGCTTGCCAACGTCGTGAGTGCTGGCGTGATATTGAATACTTCTGGGAGGGGACAGTATTCGCTAGTGAATACTGTCTCCCTACCATAAAATTATCACGTTTGATATCTTGGAAGGCTTTCAGAGCTTTCTACGATGGGGGACATTATTCACTGAGGGGGGACATAATTCACTAGTGAATAATGTCCGGGGGGACATTATTCACGGGGGGACAGTATTCACTCCGACACCGGGTCGGAATGGAGCCAAATGGCGCATATCCTCGTAAATCAAGCTAAAGCGCTGTAAGCGCGTACAGGAATTTTTAAAATTCGACGTTTTTTGCGTGAGTTATTGAATTTTTTAAGGAGGCAAGGTCAACGCGAATTGACAATAGCCTCACTCCCTCCCTCTCGACTTAAGCTAGTTGTAATGAGGAGCGGAGTTCGAAGAGAGTGTCTCCAGCAAACATTGCACCAACTAGTGAAGTGTCTGGTTTCATCACACGACATACCTCCTAGAGAGAGAGGGGGGAGAGGGAGGAAGGGGTGCCTTGTGACCATATTTCCAGGATTGAATGTTACAGAAAGGAGAGGGTGGGGGGCTAGGAGGCTAGGGGGCCTAATTTTAAAGGTTATAGCCTACATCATTTAGAGGTAATAACCTGCAGTGTTCCAGGGAGGTCATTAACCCAGTGGAGACTGGAGGACAGAGGGAGACAACTAACACACACACACACACACACAGGGTGAGGTGGCCTGCACACCTGAGGCTGGACATGACCAGGTCAAATGAGCTGTCAGCAAAAGGAAGGTTCTCCTCATCTACACTGTGGACAGGAACACTTGGAGAAGAGGATGTGGAGACCACTGAGCTAGACAGAGGGAGACATCATTACAGGTGTGCCATATTCTGGATGACAACAGTAGTAATGTATTGTGGGCGCCCTTGGGACAGGATATACTGTCTGTTTAGAATAAAAACCTCCCTTGAAATGTGCCTCTAATGTCAATGTCATGTGATGTGTGCTGTACATAGCCCATAACTCAGGACACCACCTCACATCTCCTCCCCCTCCTGACTGTCCTACAGGACTAATGTGTGACCTCCTCTGGTCGGACCCCCAGCCCCTACCTGGGAGAGGTCCCAGCAAGAGAGGGGTCGGGGTACAGTTTGGACCCAATGTCACTGACGAGTTCTGTTCCAGGAATGGAATTGGTACATTGGTACATATTTTGTCTGTTTCCATAGTGACCAGATGGGTAACAAAGGAGCATATGTCACTCTCACTAGAGACCTCAGACCTCAGTTTACGACTTATGAGGCAGTGGTGAGTTATACATTACATCATCATTACATCATTCTGCTATATCCCCTCCCTCCCCCCAGCCCCACCCCAAGTGTAAACCCATGCAGTATGCCAGTCCTCTTTTTGGACTTTTATCATAAATTATATTCTGTGATAATTTTGTAAAGATTTGTTCCAAGTTTGTGAATGTACACATGAAGTATATATATCTCCATCTGATCACCTTTGTCTTCACCAGGTGGCCCATGGCCCAGTTCTCTTGTACATCAGGTGTCTGACAGTCATGTTCATCGAGGCTACTGTAGGAAGTTTTTCCCTGCATGCTGTGATCTCAAAATGTCTGCATTGTTTAAACAGTTATAAGAGGGAATGAGGGGACAGACTTGTCTGGTGATCCGTGGCTCAGTGTCTGGTGTGCTGGTTTGCTGGTCATTAGACCTGGGTTAGACTCCAGATGCATATGGATGTTTGTCTTTCTCTGATGCAGTGAAATCCAACATAAAGAGTGAGCCAGGGGGCCCATGATCAGATTACTGGAAGTCAAGTGCCATGCATGGTTGGATCATGTAGTACATGTTCAAGATATATATTGCACGCCATCCATTGTCCTGCCGTTGCACTCACAATACTAATTCAGAAGTACAAAAATAGAACTCAGTTATAAAGTGACATGTACACAAGAAATATGAGGGATGACTATTATTACACAATGGGTGGAGTGATATCTGTGGAGGTAGTCAGACTGTCTGGAGGTCTGATGTCACCTCTTCTCTTATGATGGATGTCATCTCCTCCCTCATGACCTATGACCTCTGATGACCTCTCCTTCTTATCCTGTGACTTGAGTCTTCTGTCAAGTTGAGTGAAGAGTTGAGTTAGTCTCTGGCCAGTCCTGTTGACCAGGTTCATCACAGTCTGTGAGAGAGAGACAGTGTTTATATGGTGTGTGTGTGTGTGTGTGTGTGTGTGTGTGTGTGTGTGTGTGTGTGTGTGTGTGTGTGTGTGTGTGTGTGTGTGTGTGTGTGTGTGTGTGTGTGTGTGTGTGTGTGTGTGTGTGTGTGTGTGTGTGTGTCCTACAAGCCATGAGGTACCTGAGACACTTGAGGTAAAGTCTCAATTCTGTCCTCATCAGTAGTGTCCTGATGTACAATAGTGGTGGTGTCCTGATCTTCAAAAGGCCTGTCCTGATGAGTACTAGAGCTGTCATGGTCAGTAGAAGGTATGTCCTGGTCAGTAGGAGATGATGGCTGGTCAGTCCCTCCATCATCCTGTATCAAAGTCACAGTTACTATAATGTTCCCTACAGTATGTGAGGACCACACAATATAGTCCCTCACTCAATGGAGGAGTGTCCCAGATGGACAGTCTGGTGTATGGTATACTACTGACTGGGTATGTACAGTGGTAGAGGGTATGAGGTACCTGAGGGACTGGAGGATCTCTGTCCTGATCTGTAGTGTCCTGATGTGTGATGGGACTGTCCTGATGTGTGGTGGGGCTGTCCTGATGTGTGGTGGGGCTCTCCCGATGTGTGGTGGGGCTGTCCCGATGTGTGGTGGGGCTGTCCTGATGTGTGGTGGGGCTGTCCTGATGTGTGGTGGGGCAGTCCTGATGTGTGGTGGGGCTGTCCTGATGTGTGGTGGGGCTGTCCTGATGTGTGGTGGGGCTGTCCTGATATTCAGAAGTAGTTGTAGATCTGTCCTGGGTGGCAGAGAGATCAGTGGCTGGTCTGTCCTGAGATGACTGGTGGTCAGTCCCTCCATCATCCTGTATCACATGTACATGGAGTTGAGGTGGAGGGAGACATACATTTAGAGATAGTCATCCTCACATGATGGGTTGGAGGAGGAGCAGATTTCTGTGTGTACCTCTGAAGGAGGTCACATACTGCATTATACTGTCTATATTGATACCTTTCTCTTTTAGCTACAGCGACATCCATTGCAGTTAAACCATTCTGGAAAGATATGAGGGAGGGAGGGAGAGAGAGAGGGAGGGAGGGAGGGAGGGAGGGAGGGAAGGAGGGAGGGAGGGAGGGAGGGAGAGATGTAAGAGACTCATCGAAGAAACCTACCCATCATTAAGACTGACCATCAGACCACACCCCCACACATATCAACTGGTACCTTATCTTTGAGGGCAACATTGGCTCCTGCTTTAAGAAGACATTCTGTAGTAGGTACATCTCCTTCCTCAGCAGAGAAGAAGAGAGCTGACCATCCTGTGCTCTGGAATGATGGAGGGAGACAACCATAACAGTAAGTAGTCCCATCATCCACTGCTACCTCTGGAGTCAGCCACTTACATTCTCCTGAATGTCTGGGTCAATATCATGTCCTGACAGGAGAATATCTGTGACCTCTATCCTCCCACTCCTTGCTGAGATCATTAGAGCTGACAGTCCCTCCTAACATGGACAGACAGGGATGATAATGATGTAGTGTCCACAGTAACTGATCTCACTTCATTCTGAAGGTTCAGGTCTGCTCCTGCCTCTACCAACACACGTAGAACATCAGACTGATGTCTCACTGTAGCCATGATCACTGCTGAGTCCCCTCTCTGTGGGAGAGAGACAACAAGTACTGTACATTGTCCATGGACACACAGTACTACTGGTCTCTATGGACACATACTACATGTGGAGTTAGACCAGTATGATCAGTTGTTCATGTACATCATGTATCTCCTATATTATTGACATACTTTATTCTGCAGGTTCAAGTCAGCTCCTCCCTCTACCAGTTCGTTAACAACTCCAGTCTGACCCCACCTGGCAGCCACCATCAGTGCAGAGTATCCCCTCTGTATGTACACCATGTATTGTGTATTAACACACTGAACTTGGTGTAAAGGTACTAGCTAGTGTCTGAATTGAGATGGACTTACTGTGGCTCAGTTCACAGTACATACATGTATACAGTACAGGAATATACATACAGCATTGTAATAAGTGGGTAGGTACATAAAATATACCATATTTGGTAATCTTGTACATGTGAAACATTCAAATCAGCTGTTCATGTACATCATGTATCTCCTATATTATTGACATACTTTATTCTGCAGGTTCAAATCAGCTCCTCCCTTCATCAGTTCCTTAACAACTCCAGTCCTACCCCACCTGAAAGCCTCCATCAGTACAGACTCTCCCTCCTGTATGTACATCATGTATTGTGTATTAACACTGATAATATTGTCTGAATCAGAGGAGGTTGGAAATGATGTAATTAGTGATAACCAAATGTGGGCGTGGTCTATATTTATACATGGAGTTTGCCATTCACATTGGATGGGGACTGTAGCTGAAGAACTTCACAGAATTGAGCTCTGAGACTTGAAGCAGATGGCTAAAACAGCAAGAAAAAAGCATTCAGATTTTGAAAGTTGCTTGTGCTTCTCTCTACGGAACAGTAACGATCACTTGAAACCCTTGTCTTCAACAGTATGAACTGCCACTAAGCTTTCAGCTTGCTAGGGAAAGGTAGAAGTGAGTCTTTACCTGTTATTGGGGGTGGAGCATAACTACGGTAATTGCATTCTTTGCATACTTAAGCGTAAGATCAGCTGTTCATGTACATTCAGATCAGCTGTTCATGTATGTATCACCTATATTTAACCCTCGGCACGCATGCGCAGCGAAGGTTACGGTACTTGGTCTGTGTGTGTGTGTGTGTGTGCGTGTGTGTGTGTGTGTGTGTGTGTGTGTGTATGTGTGTGTGTGTCAGCCACATCTCTGGAGCATCTATTTGTCGTGAAATTATTGTCATGTACTCAGCAGGCAACAGAGGTCAAACAATTTGTGGTTTTTTTCTCTGAAACCGCTCCGTTGTAGAGATCCAGCACTCCCCCCATTGAAGGCAATATGTACAGTTGGACATTTTCTGTGTAAAGTGTGCATATGCATGGTGCCGAGGGTTCTGCACTTTAGTGCATTCATATTGACATACTTTATCCTGCAGGTTCAAATCAGCTCCTCTCTCTACCAGTTCCTTAACAACTCCAGTCTCACCACTCATGACAGCCTCCATCAGTGCAGAGTCTCCCCTCTGTATGTACATCATGTATTGTGTATTAACACACTGAACTTGCTGTAAAGGTACTAGCTAGTGTCTGAATTGAGATGGACTTACTGTGGCTCAGTTCACAGTATATACATGTATACAGTACAGGAATATACATAGAGTATTGTAATAAGATCAGCTCGGCACGCATGCAGAGCGAGGGTTACGGTACTTGGTCAGTCTGTGTGTGTGTGTGTGTGTGTGTGTGTGTGTGTGTGTGTGTGTGTGTGTGTGTGTCAGTCACATCTCTGGAGCGTCTATTCGTCCTGAAAATATTGTCATGTACCCAGTGGGCAACAGAGGTCAAACAATTTGTGGGTTTTTTCTCTAAAACTGCTCCATTGCAGAGATCCAGCACTCCCCCCATTGAAGGCCATACATACAGTCGGACATTTTCTGTGTAAAGTGTGCATGCGCATGGCACCGAGGGTTCTGCACTTTAGTGCATTCATATTGACATACTTTATCCTGCAGGTTCAAATCAGCTCCTCCCTTCACCAGTTCCTTAACAACTCCAGTCTCACCCCTTATGGCAGCCACCATCAGTGCAGAGTATCCCTCCTGTATGTACATCATGTATTGTGTATTAACACACTGAACTTGGTGTAAAGGTACTAGCTAGTGTCTGAATTGAGATGGACTTACTGTGGCTCAGTTCACAGTACATACATGTATACAGTACAGGAATATACATACAGCATTGTAATAAGTGGGTAGGTACATAAAATATACCATATTTGGTAATCTTGTACATGTGAAACATTCAAATCAGCTGTTCATGTACATCATGTATCTCCTATATTATTGACATACTTTATTCTGCAGGTTCAAATCAGCTCCTCCCTCTACCAGTTCCTTAATAACTCCAGTCTGACCACTCAGGGCAGCCACCATCAGTGCAGAGTCTCCCTCCTGTATGTACACCATGTATTGTGTATTAACACACTGAACTTGCTGTAAAGGTACTAGCTAGTGTCAGAATTGAGATGGACTTACTGTGGCTCAGTTCACAGTACATACATGTATACAGTACAGGAATATACTTATTCACATACCAACATACATACAGTATTGTAATGAAAGCACTAAAGTGCAAAACCCTCGGCGTATACATGTATACATGTACGTATAACGTAAATTGTGCGCATGCGTAGGCCTATGACGTTAACCCCGCCTCCATTTATAAAGTATACGGAAAATAGCGAAGAATATACTGGTCCCGATACAGCTGGGCTAGAAGAGCTCACTCTATCAGTTGGCGTTTGAAGCAACGCTGGACTCGCTGCCTATCCATAGTGAAACTTCTGATGCCTGCACGGTGTGTGAACCGAGCAAAAAGTAGTGGAGATAAGCCGGTACTAATTAACATATTGGCTTTTTCGCTTGTTTTCAGGCCATATCTCCTGAACGCCGTCGTTTTAGCAAAATCGCAACATTATTTTTCAAGCTCCTGTAGCGCTGAGGCCGTTGGTATCGCTCAATGGTCCTCTTGTAGCCTGTAGCGCGAGAATAGTCGTCCACACACACACACACACACACACACACACACACACACACACACACACACACACACACACTGACACACAAACCAAGTACAGTAACCCTCGCTGCGCATGCGCGCCGAGGGTTAATAAGTGGGTAGGTACATGAAATATACCTTAGTGCTGGGCATGTGACCTAGAGCCAATCAGATTCTTCCATTTGGTCACATGACTACCACTTTAAACAACTTAATGCACACTTTTCTGTGCATTAACTCACATGTTAATGCACACTTTTCATTTTGTGTCTACGGGCACGTGTGCGTCCAGCTGCTTCGCCTCTGAATACTCAGAGTGGGCTACCGCGCGAGTATCCAAGTGAATACGAGTATGTCTTAGCTGCTTCTCCTGATGTGTCGCTTGTGTGGGAGGCAAACCGAGACTGCACCGTTCTCCTGGCCCCCCTCTCTCTCTCCGACGCGTTTTTGAAGACCTTCCTCGAATCCGATTGGTTCTAGGTCACATGACAGCACTAAAATGTTTAGAAAACACTGCCCAAGTACATTATGCGATTTCATTAGTGCACTTGGAGGATGCAATAATGCTCTTGATTAAGTAATGCACGAGCCGTAGGTGAGTGCATTACGTAACACTAAGTCCTCCTCGCACACTAAGTCTAAACCGCATAATGCACTGGGAAGTGTTCTCTAAATATTACACATTTGGTAATCTTTCAATCTTTGGTAATCTAAGATCAGCTGTTCGTGTACATCATGTATCTCCTATATTATTGACATACCTCATTCTGCAGGTTCAAATCAGCTCCTCCCTTCATCAGTTCCTTAACAACTCCAGTCCTACCCCACCTGAAAGCCTCCATCAGTGCAGACTCTCCCTCCTGTATGTACATCATGTATTGTGTATTAACACTGATAATATTGTCTGAATCAGAGGAGGTTGGAAATGATGTAATTAGCGATCACGAGATGTGAGTGTGGTCTATATTTATACATGGAGTTTGCCATTCACATTGGATGGGGACTGTAGCTGAAGAACTTCACAGAATTGAGCTCTGAGACTTGAAGCAGATGGCTAAAACAGCAAGAAAAAAGCATTCAGATTTTGAAAGTTGCTTGTGCTTCTCTCTACGGAACAGTAACGATCACTTGAAACCCTTGTCTTCAACAATATGAACTGCCACTAAGACTAATAAAGCTTTCAGCTTGCTAGGGAAAGCTAAAAGTGAGTCTTTACCTGTTATTGGAGGTGGAGCATAACTATGGTAATTGCATTCTTCGCATACTTAAGCATACGTGCATTACGTAATTATTGCACTTCCAACCTCCTGTGTGTCTGAATTGAGATGGACTTACTGTGGCTCAGTTCACAGTACATACATGTATACAGTACAGGAATATACACAGAGTATTGTAATAAGATCAGCTGTTCATGCACATTTAGATCAGCTGTTCATGCACATTTAGATCAGCTGTTCATGTATGTATCCCCTACATTTAACCCTCGGCACACATGCGCAGTGAGGGTTACGGTACTTGGTCAGTTTGTGTGTGTGTGTATGTGTGTGTGTGTGTGTGTGTGTGAGTGTGTGTGTGTGTGTGTGTGTGTGTGTGTGTGTGTGTGTGTGTGTGTGTGTGTGTGTGTGTGTGTGTGTGTGTGTCAGTCACATCTCGCGTCTGTTCGTCCTGAAAATATTGTCATGTACTCAGCAGGCAATGGAGGTCAACAAATTTGTGAGTTTTTCTCTGAAACAGCTCCGTTGCAGAGATCAAGCACTCCCCCCGTTGAAGGCCATACATACAGTCCTCGCACACTAAGTCTAAACCGCATAATGCACTGGGAAGTGTTCTCTAAATATACCATATTTGGTAATCTTGTACATGTGAACCATTGAGATCAGCTGTTCATGTACATCATGTATCTCCTATATTATTGACATACCTCATTCTGCAGGTTCAAATCAGCTCCTCCCTTCATCAGTTCCTTAACAACTCCAGTCTCACCCCTCCTGGCAGCCACCATCAGTGCAGAGTCTCCCTCCTGTATGTACACCATGTATTGTGTATTAACACACTGAACTTGGTGTAAAGGTACTAGCTAGTGTCTGAATTGAGATGGACTTACTGTGGCTCAGTTCACAGTACATACATGTATACAGTACAGGAATATACACAGAGTATTGTAATAAGATCAGCTGTTGATGTATTATCACCTATATTTAACCCTCGGCACGCATGCAGAGCGAGGATTACGGTACTTGGTCAGTCTGTGTGTGTGTGTGTGTGTGTGTGTGTGTGTGTGTGTGTGTGTGTGTGTGTGTGTGTGTGTGTGTGTGTGTGTGTGTGTGTGTGTGTGTGTGTGTGTGTGTGTGTGTGTGTGTGTGTGTCAGTCATATCTCGCCTCTGGAGCGTCTATTCGTCCTGAAAATATTGTCATGTACTCAGCGAGTAACAGAGGTCAAACAATGTGGTGTTTGTGGTTTTTTCTCTGAAACCGCTCCGTTGCAGAGATCCAACACTCCCCCCATTGAAGGCCATATGTACAGTTGGACATTTTCTGTGTAAAGTTTGCATGCCCATGGCACCGAGGGTTCTGCACTTTAGTGCATTCATATTGACATACTTTATCCTGCAGGTTCAAATCAGCTCCTCCCTCTACCAGTTCCTTAACAACTCCAGTCTCACCACTCATGACAGCCTCCATCAGTGCAGAGTGTCCCCTCTGTATGTACATCATGTATTGTGTATTAACACACTGAACTTGGTGTAAAGGTACTAGCTAGAGTCTGAATTGAGATGGACTTACTGTGGCTCAGTTCACAGTACATACATATATACAGTACAGGAATTTGTTGGATGGTAATTGGAATAGTTACAGCTACATGTATCTATTGTGTACATAATATCTTATGTAATATGTAATATGAGTAGAAAGCCATCCAACAAAATAATAACATGACCATAATTGAGGTGCATGAGATGCTGCATGGTGGAATACACCCCAATTAAGGTCATGTAACTATTTTGTTGGATGTTATAGTCTAGCAACTTGACTGTCCAAGTCTCACTCGGCCACACCCATCCCTTAGCCCGCAATAAGCTTCCTAAAATGTAGTTGCTAGGCAACTATAATATACTTATTCACATTGTAATAAGTGGTAGGTACATAATATACCATATTTGGTAATCATGTACATTGAAACACAATCAGACCAGCTGCTCATGTACATGGTGTATCTCCTATATTATTGACATACATCATTCTGCAGGTTCAAATCAGCTCCTCTCTCTACCAGTTTCTTAACTTCAGTCCTACCCAACCTAACAGCCCACATCAGTGCAGAGTCTCCCCACTGTATGTACATCATGAATATATTTATAAAAGGAACAGAGAAAAGATTGGGACACAGACACACCATAATATCACTGTCCTCTGACAGAGATGTGTGTACCATCACACACTGTATTGTAAGTACATAGGCAGCGGAACCACCGGGGCACAGGGGGCACATGCCCACCTAATATTATCGTAGCCTTACAAGTGGTGTGAATTTTCTATCATTACATCGTGCCAATGTACATGCGTCAATATATTACGCACTGTACACTTTGTCGCTTCACTCATTCGTATACATGCGTATAGTCTCCTTGAATGGACTATGACCTTGGTTGGGGGTCAATGGTCAATTAGGCTACTGCTCACGCGGGGTTGTGGTACATGTACCATGAGAAGCTGTGGTCTTGTGCCCCCCTAAAACCTACAAAGTTCTGCCGCCTCTGAAGTAAGGAGGCAGTCTGGAGAGTACGTGATGTTCCCACTACACATGATATTAGACCAGTTGTGGTATGTGTGTACAGGTATTGGAGCATAGTTGAGAGACTATGACATACCTCATCCACATAATCCACATCAACTCCAGAGTTGATCAGTGACACAACTCTCACATCTCCTTCTCTACTGGCATACAACAGCTGATATCCCTACACAGAGGATGAGATGAAAGAAGACATATTTGATGATGTCACTCCATCCTAGGTCTGTATGTACAGTGTCTGTTGTATGTACACATGACAACAGTCCCAGGTCCATCTCTCTCCCTGTGTACTAGTGACTGGTGGACTGGGTCAGAGACATACACTGCAGTTATGTACTGAGTATCACTTGTAGAGGGGAGATAAGGAACTGAGATGGTGGGATATGGATGGTAGTGAATGGTAACATACCAACTCCTCTCTCTCTCCCTCATTGATCACAAGAGGTACTCCGTCCACAGTCACCTCTGTCAGATGATGTACACGTGCAAAGTCAGGTGTAATGGCTGTACGGACTAGCCCAGTACAAGATGGTGGAATACGGAGTACCACCAGAACAGAACTCTTGCCAATCCTCTCAATGTTCACACTGTACAAGAGAAGGTCTGCTCCCTCTGCAAGTGCTTCGCTAAATTGTCGAACCTCGTGTAGTGTGCAGGCAGAGGCTGGCTTATCAATTTCCACAACAATTTTGGAGAATGCTTCACAGATTTTACGGTGAGTTGGAAAAGCACAAAGGTAGATATCAATGGTCGTGGCTTTTTCAAATTCAATGAGTGAATCACGATAATGGAGCATCCTTGACTTCAGTGCAGCCTCACAGAACCTCTTGATGAGATGGAGGATGATCTCATAGTTGGAGTAGTTGCAGTAGCGGCTGATGATTGTGAAGAGTCTTTGAATGTTCTTCGCACTAAATATTTCATCTTCATTCTTGTCAAAGAATTTGACATGTATTGCTTTCTTGGCCACAGGAAGCTCCAGAAGGTGATTGCGGAAGCGGTGAAAAAACTTTGGATCATGAGTGTCCTTCTCAGTAAGAGATGAACGTGTGTCAGCTTTTATGTCTGCAAATTCATCTTCAAATTGCTCAATTGCAGCTTTAACCCCTGCTACTCTCTCCATCCTCACTGCTGATGGCTGGGAGGGGTTAAGACCAGAAGTGGAAGGCTGGACAGAGGCTGGTATCGGAGCAGCTGGGACAGGTGTCACATGACCTGTCTCCAGTGGAGCTGGTGAGCTGACTGCCTGCACTGGAGGGACAGAGGCTGAACTGACAGGGACAGAGGTACAGACAGTGACTGGGACTTCCGTAGACTCCACCCTCTTGGCCACAACAGTCATTCCAATCTGTTTCAGACCAGAGACCAGCTTCCCCCAGCTGGCATGGGTATCACTGTCCAGCCAGGCCTGAATGGAGTGGATCTTACGATTGAGGCCACTGTACTGTAGGGCAATGTCATCCAAGACTTTGATCTCCACACCGAGGTGGAAGACTAGTTCTGTTGTCTTCTCCACTGAGAGGTCTTGAAGAGCAGTCACCACATTCTGAGGAGATAGCTCCATGGAGGTAGCCATGACGTTGGACTTCTAGTCTGTGGAAAATACATGCATATTGTGATGTGTAGCCTCTCCCTCAATATATAGTCCCTACATACATCATAACAGCCGCCACAGGCTGCCTTTTTATGTACAATATACTTGTACGGTCCTACTAAACTCGCGAGGAATTACTGAAAGCTACTGAGATCTTCAGCAGCTGTGTCAGGAGAGAACTATATGTATCCTCCAAAAGCTTAAGGCTTTTAATGGTGACAACGCCGCATATCACATACACTAATGCGTGCAGGGTCACTTGCCGTACCGTATATACTGACCAGTGTTGTTGAGCCTTGAGAAAACTGTCGGAGACGAGCTGGAAGCGCTTACTGTTAGCCGCGCCCAATGCCGGAAGTAGGCGTGGCTCATGGAGCACCGTGTGTGTGTAGTAGTGTGTAGTCTGGGCACGAGACTACTGTGTGGGGCTAAAAGCTAGATAAGGAGTGATAGTGGGAAGGTGAGGGGTGAGTGTGAGGAGGTGAGAATTGTGAGGTGAGGTCTCTGAGTGAGGTGGTGGTGGAGCCTCTGACAGCAGCTGCCCTCTGTGAGGGGTGGGGCTTCCAGCCAATGAAGTAGAGCAACTGGAACACTGCCCTCACCTCCATACATGTCTACAGTGGAGGGTGGAGGGAAGGAGAGCCACAGTGGAACAGGGGCTTACTCTCTCCGCCCCTTCTCTGACGCTGATGTGGAGACTAAGGTACAAGGGTCAGGGAAACCCCTCTAATTTGGACACCTAATGAGATCAGTGATGATGTATACCACCAGAATGTGTACTGTTTAACCCCTGAAATCAGGACACTCTCCTGTCCTACTAATGTCCATTAAGAAAAGAGAGCCTGGGGGCGAGGCTAATATAGACCCCACCCTTCACTCAGTCCCTTCATCCCAATATGTTCACTCCACTTTCCCCTCTGCCCCTGCACTCATCACTCCCTCTCCATCGTCACATATCACCTTGTCACCCTCACTCAGCACCCTTGAGCCTTGCTCTATCCTCACAAAACACTGAGGACTCCCACACCGCGGCGAGTGCTGCACGAGACACAAGTAGTGGACCCAACACATATATCCCTACACTTCGTACTCTCTCTCTAAGCCAGTTAGCTCACTTACCACGTTCCTGCCTTCTCGTACGGACACAGTTACAACTATAGTAGACCCGCGAGCCATCTTCACCGCTCCTACCTCAGTTACCTACAACCTTCAAATCCACACCTCCCTAAGATATTGACCCAAATGGCTAATCACCATAGAAACAAGATTATTAACCCTTTCGCGGCGCTTATCTGATCACGTGTCCCCCACGTGTTTGTACTCTGTACCCATGGCAGAAGAGAAAAAGGCTCCGGGAGCGGAGGATGACAGGGAAGGGAAGAAGGTAGTTAGTGAGGAAGACAAGACAAAGGCAGAGGCCATGAAGAATAAAGCCAACGAGTTTTTCAAGTGTGAGCTGCCATAATCTCCCATAGATGGTACTTCATACGGTACCAGCCCTGTAGGCTGAACTGTGATTCCGCAGCAGTAGTATTGGTATCAGTAGCAATGTATGTACATTTGTTGAATATCCCTAGGCAACCGATGTGTGTGAAGCTAGGTAATGGGGGGGAACTTCATCAGCTTGCTGGGTTCATACGTGTTGTTAACCTAGAGATATCCAACAAATCTGTTGCAGTACCCAGACAGGACAGTATTCTCCCTGACAGGGCTCATGCTGTCCTGTCTAGGCACTGCAACATCTATATGTACAGCTATTACCACACTAATGAGGTGTGGCGTGTTCCCACCTCAGCTAAGAGGTATGAGGAGGCCATTGAGCACTACACCCTAGCCCTGGACCTTGACCCCACTGTAGCTGTGTACTATGGGAACCGGAGCTTTGCTCACCTCAAAATGGAGAGTTATGGGTTTGCCCTCATGGACGCTAGCTCAGCCCTAGAGCTGGACAAGACATATATTAAGGTATGAGAGAAAGGGGAGATAGAGGGGGGGGGAGAGGGAGAGAGAGGGAGAGGGAGAGGGAGGTGATGTAACTCCATGTAAGGTGTTATGGTCCATGTACAGGGTTACTACCGCAGGGCCAGTGCTAACATGGCTTTGGGGAAGTTCAGGAAGGCTCTCACTGACTTTGAGGCTGTGAAAAAAGTAAGTCTTGAATCAAAGTAGACATGGCACCATCTTACATTTCCCTCCCTCCCTCCCTCTCTCCCTCCCTCCCTCTCCCTCTCTCCCTCTCTCCCTCACACCTTCTCTCTCCCTCCCCTCCCCTCCCTCCCTCTCCCTCTCTCCCTCCCCCTCCCTCCCTCCCTCTCTCCCTCACACCTTCTCTCTCCCTCCCCTCACCTCCCTCCCTCCCTCCCTCCCTCCCTCCTCCCTCCTCCCTCCCCCCTCCCTCCTCCCACTCCAAGGCACGTCCTAAAGACCCAGATGCTCTCAACAAGTACAATGAGTGCAATAAGATTGTGAGACAACAAGCATTTGCCAAAGCCATCGCTGTGGACTCCACCAAGAAGAGTGTAGCAGACAGTATCGATATAGAGAGCATGTGTCAGTCACGTGACTGATCATGTGATCCTGCCCTGTGTTATGTAATTGTCACATGACTGTAGGTGTGGAGGAGAGCTACAGTGGACCAAGGTGGGATGAGGGAGAACTGACTGCAGAATTCATGGACAGTTTATTAGAGTGGCTGAAAGATGAAAAGAGGTTACATCGCAAGTATGCCTACAAGGTAGGGAGTGGGATGGTGGGGTGGAGCTATCCAGTGGACCATCTTCCTCTCCCTCCCACTTTTCCCCTCTCGCTCTCTCTCTCTCTCCCTCTTCCTCCCTCTCCCTAGATATTGCTCCAATCCAAGCAAATCTTTGAGGTCCAGCCTTCCCTGGTGGAGATCTCCATCCCTGACAGTAACAAGTTCACAGTGTGTGGGGACATCCACGGACAGTTCTATGACCTCCTCAACATCTTTAGACTGAATGGAGTGCCCTCACACGACAACCCTTATGTATCCATGGCAACTGATGTCATCATAGTGATATTGTTTCTATGACAACCTCAAACCCCCTATCCAGTATACGTATTAGTAGTGTGAAGTGACATACAACTGTTTGTTACCTTGACAACAGTGGAAGCTATTCAACGGTGACTTTGTCGACAGAGGGTCATTCTCAGTTGAGGTCATCTTGTCCCTGTTAGGGTTCAAAGTTCTCTACCCAAATCACTTCTACATGTCCAGAGGTACATACTGAAATCATTTCCTCGACATTCTGTACCTGATGTAGGCTGGAAATGTTTCGTGTGTGTGTGTGTGTGTGTGTGTGTGTGTGTGTGTGTGTGTGTGTGTGTGTGTGTGTGATTAGCCTACTCTTTTACCATGGTAACTGATGTTTGTTTCCTAGGTAACCACGAGAGTATCAACATGAACCAGATGTATGGGTTCGAAGGTGAAGTGAGGTCAAAGTACTCCTCCCAGATGTGGGACCTGTTCACTGAGATCTTCAACTGGCTCCCCCTGGTCCACCTCCTGGAGTCCAGGGTCCTCGTGATGCACGGAGGGCTGTTCAGTAGGGATGGGGTGGAGCTTAGGGAGCTGGTAGAGATAGACCGGAACAGGCAGCCTCCGGAGGAAGGTGAATAGTGTGGGCCAGATGGGATATGTGGGCCCCCTTGGGACGGGATATTGTGGGCCCCCTTGGGATGGATGGGATACTGTGGGCCCCCTTGGGACGGGATATTGTGGGCCCCCTTGGGACAGGATATTGACTCCCCTTGGGACAGGATATTGTGACCCCCCTTGGGACAGGATATTGTGGCCCCCTTGGGACAGGATATTGTGGCCCCCTTGGGATGATATGATATTGTGGGGCCCCTTTGGGACAGGGTATTGTGGACCCCCTTGGGACAGGATATTGTGGACCCCCTTGGGACAGGATATTGTGGCCCCCTTGGGATGATATGATATTGTGGGGCCCCTTTGGGACAGGGTATTGTGGACCCCCTTGGGACAGGATATTGTGGACCCCCTTGGGAAGGATATTGTGGGCCCCCTTGGGGCACTGTGCACAATGTGCCTCTACTGTCATGTTACATGTGTTAAACATAGCCCATGAAATCAGGACACCACCCCACAACTCCCTCCCCCTCCTGCCTGTCCTACAGGACTAATGTGTGACCTCCTCTGGTCTGACCCCCAGCCCCTACCTGGGAGAGGCCCCAGCAAGAGAGGGGTCGGGGTACAGTTTGGACCCAATGTCACTGACGAGTTCTGTTCCAGGAATGGAATTGGTACACCCTCCCTACCCTGACCTGTGTCTCCACCCCTCATCCTCCCTGTCTCCCTCCAGACCTGGTCATCCGGAGCCATGAGGTCAAACAAGATGGATATGAGGTGGCACATGGAGGGAAGTGTGTCACTGTCTTCTCGGCTCCCAATTACTGGTGGGTGTGGCTTACAGAGTAGCTTATGTTGTTTATTTTGTCTGTTTCCATAGTGACCAGATGGGTAACAAAGGAGCATATGTCACTCTCACTAGAGACCTCAGACCTCAGTTTACGACTTATGAGGCAGTGGTAAGTTATACATTACATCATCATTACATCATACAGATATATACCCTCCTTTCCCTCCAGCCTCATCCCAAGTGTAAACCAATGCAGTACGCCAGTCCTCTTTTTGGACTTTTATCATAAATTATATTCTGTAATTTTGTAAAGATTTGTTCCAAGTTTGTGAATGTACACATGAAGTATATATCTCCATTCTGATCACCTTTGTCTTCACCAGGTGACCCATGGCCCAGTTCTCTTGTACATCTGGTGTCTGACATGTTGAGGTTACTGCATGAAGTTTTTTCCTGCATGCTGTGATTCCAAAATGTCTGCATTGTTTTAAACAGTTATAAGAGGGAATGAGAGGACAGACTTGTCTGATAATCATGGCTTAGTGTCTAGTGTGTTGGTTTGCTGGTCATTAGACCTGGGTTCTATTCCAGATGCATATGGATGTTTGTCTTTCTCATTCCCTCTTGATTTCTTCGGCCTGTGTATGTAAGTCAACATCGAAATAATACATCTGTTACCATGTCAACTAATATAAGATACAATGTCTGTCTTCATTGTATTGTGACATGGGGGACCACACAATGTCAGTTTTGATGCAGTGAAATCCAACACTAGAGTGAGCCATGCAGGGGGACTCATGATCAGATCACTGGAAGTCAAGTGCCATGGTTGGATCATGTAGTACGTGTTCAAGATATTGTAACGACTCAGCTCCGCACTCAACGGTTGTGGCAATATAGGGCTGGGACACGTTGAGGAGCAACAATCTTCACAGCAATAGTGAAACAGAGAGAGAGATTCTAATGGTACACATACTTCTTTATATAGCCAAAAAATAGATACAGTGGTGATGGGTGTGGTAAGCATTTGTAGGTGACAACAATGACTTTACAGGAACATGAACATATACACAACACAACCTGTCTAGATACTGTGCTATAAGCCAGTCAGTCTAGTCTTGGTGGCTTTAATGCACTACACTATATATAAATAAAAAATTTAGGAAATTTGAAGTGTAATATAGGGATTGCATAAAAATGAACAGAGACAAGATTGGGACACAGACATGCTATGTACATCAACGTACCTTGTAGTACATTGATGTATATAGCATGTCTGTGTCCCAATCTTGTCTCTGTTCATTTTTATGCAATCCCTATATTACACTTCAAATTTCCTAAATTTTTTATTTACTTGTCTCTTGTCATTTTTTTACTATTGTAAGCAATAATTCTCCCTAGCATGTGCTCTCCGTATCCATAAACATCTGACCAAGTATTGAGCTACTGTATAAATGCGTGATTAGTACTGAGGGCGTGGTTTGGTTGCAAGCAGCAGCTGCGTACACTTTGGTCTATAAGCAAACCTGCTAGCAACGTACTATCAGTCACCAGCGCTTTGGCTTGGTGGTATATAGTATCGTGGTAGAATAGCGTGCCGTTTCTCCAGCAGACGGTATATAAGCATAGGTACTATATGGTATCTATGATATAAGCTTACCGAGGTACATACATGTACGTAGAGGCAGAGCACTGTACGCGTGTGCAGTGTTCTGACAGTGAGAGTACCACGAGAATCGTCAACACATCTCTGTTTTGCTTATGTAGTACTAAGTGCTAGTTGCTTTACAAATCGTCAACACGTTCTCTATCAGCCAGTTCACTCCGTGCCTAGTTGTTACGCGCTAGTTGCTAAGCTTTTGCGCATGCGCGGCTGGTGTAAATGACGTCATTAATGAGTCTTGTCTCATGACGTAATCGTTTTCTTGTATGACCCAAGCTAACTATATACGTATATAAAACTTATGTACTATGCACGTACATTCAAAATGAATTACGTAATCGATATATATATGTACATGTATTGCATTGAGAGGAGTGTTAACATCATTATTACAAGAATCACAAGGGTTAATAAAATATGCTTTTGTCATGTTGCTATTAGCGATGATATCTCTACACATGCTAACTTTCAGGTTGATGGTTACCATGGTTGCTGAGTTTTGCTCATTAGTTATCCTCATTCATAATACATTGCTGGGAGAGATAACGATCAGTAGTACATGAACTACAAGGGTTAACGACAAAATTATGCCTCTATTCCCCAGTACGTAATGATACATTTTCACATGCAAAGATTCAATTTCATTGATTTTATGGTTATTGAGTTACGCTTCTTCAAGAAGAAGAAGAATAATAATAATAATAATAAGATGAAGAACATGGCAAAAATGTGAAAAGCACTTTTTGAGATATTACGCTTATCTTACATCACAGATCAACTATTTTTTGTTTCATGGTTATTTTTCACATATTCTTCACCTTGATATCATTAAAAGTGAAATCAACTTCAAATTGAAAGTTAAAATGAACAAAATGCTTATATATGGTTTTCAATGGGAATAGACCATAGCAATCCCTATATACACAGTACTACCGTACTGTGTGATTGCATGCCATCCATTGTCCTGCACTCACAATACTAATTCAGAAGTACAAAAAATAGAACTCAGTTATAAAGTGACATGTACACAAGAAATATAAGGGATGATTATTATTACACAATGGGTGGAGTGATATCAGTGGAGGTAGTCTGACTGTCTGGAGGTCTGATGTCATCTCTTCTCTTATGATGGATGTCATATCCTCCCTCATGACCTATGACCTCCGATGACTTCTTCTTATCCTGTGACTTGAGTCTTCTGTCAAGTTGAGTGAAGAGTTGAGTTAGTCTCTGGCCAGTCCTGTTGACCAGGTTCATCACAGTCTGTGAGAGAGACAGTGGTAGGGTTTATATGGTGTGTGTGTGTGGTGTGGTGGTGGTGGTGGTGGTGGTGGTGGTGGTGGTGGTGGTGTGTGTGTGTGTGTGTGTGTGTGTGTGTGTGTGTGTGTGTGTGTGTGTGTGTGTGTGTGTGTGTGTGTGTGTGTCCTACAAGCCATGAGGTACCTGAGAGACTTGAGGTATAGGAGGTAAAGTCTCAATTCTGTCCTCGTCAGTAGTGTCCTGAGGTACGATAGTGGTGTTGTCCTGATCTTCAGAAGGCCTGTCCTGATGAGTACTAGAGCTGTCAGGGTCAGTAGAAGGTATGTCCTGGTCAGTAGGAGATGATGGCTGGTCAGTCTCTCCATCATCCTGTATCAAAGTCACAGTTACTATAATGTTCCCCACAGTATGTGAGGACCTCACAATATAGTCCCTCACTCAATGGAGGAGTGTCCCAGGTGGACAGTCTGGTGTATGGTATACTACTGACTGGGTATGTACAGTGGTAGAGGGTATGAGGTACCTGAGGGACTGGAGGACCTCTGTCCTGATTAGTAGTGTCCTGATGTGTGGTGGGGGTGTCCTGATGTGTGGTGGGGCTGTCCTGATATTCAGAAGCTGTAGATCTGTCCTTGGTAGTAGAGAGATCAGAGGCTGGTCTGTCCTGAGATGACTGCTGGTCAGTCCCTCCATCATCCTGTATTGCAAACACGTTGATAGTCATGTATTTTATTGTCAGAGCTCTACAGAATATATACTAGCCTGATCATCTGTTCCACTCATAATAGAGGTGCATGATGGTAGAGACATTTGTGAAACTTAGAACACTGCAATGGCAAGCTATATAGATACCTCGTGTAGAAGGTTGGTGACATGTACGTGTCACTTCCCTGGCCATGGAAAATGGACCACAAATACTAGATCAGTGGCACGGTACTCATAACTCCGCTCGTCACTTTCTCCAGGCTTAGGCCACTAGGCAGGCCTCCGTCTCCAAGGGAGAGCTTTGCCGTAAATACCAGTCTCGATTCAGCGCTGATGCAGCCTTCATGCTCGATTCGTGCAAGTACTCACCGCGTATCCCTTAGATACACAAGCCTATTTCTCCTCCAGCCTGAATCAGTATGTTCTTTCGGGCACGAATCGACTTTATTTTGGAACATGTTCTACCGTACTCTAAGTATTATTTAGAGCTAGTCATCCTCACATGATGCATTGGAGGAGGAGCAGACTTCTTCTTGGTGTACCTCTGGAGGAGGTGATATACTCCATTATAGTCTCTAGATTTATCCCGTATCATATACCATCTTCTCTGTCTACTCTCTGACTCTCTTTTAGCTACAGCTACATCCACTGCAGTCAAACCATTCTGGAAAGATATGGAGGGAGGGAGGGAGGGAGGGAGAGAGGGAGGGAGGGAGGGAGGGAGGGGGGAGAGTGGGAGGGAGGGAGGGAGGGATTGAGGGAGGGGAGAGAGGGAGGGAGAGTGGGAGGGAGGGAGGGAGGGAGGGGAGAGAGGGAGGGAGAGTGGGAGGGAGGGAGGGAGGGAGGGAGGGGAGAGAGGGAGGGAGGGAGAGAGGGAGGGAGAGAGGGAGGGGAGGTCACAATCCAACTATCTATATATTACACCACACCCCCACACATATCAAATGATTGGTGAGTGGAGTGAGCCCACCTCGTCGTACAGCTGGCACAGGATTTCCATATATATATATGCTGGGACTGCCCGCGTGCTACACGCAAATGTAACCGGCCTTGCCTCATCCGCTCGCCATCAATGTGTAGCATTCAACTAGTACCTTATCTTTGAGGGCAACATTGGCTCCTGCTTTGAGGAGAGATTTTGTAGTAAGTAAATTTCCTCTATCAGCAGAGAAGAAGAGAGCTGACCATCCTGTGCTCTGGAATGATGGAGGGAGACAACCATAACTGTAAGTAGTCCCATCATCCACTGCTACCTCTGGAGTCAGCCACTTACATTCTCCTGAATATCTGGGTCAATATCATGTCCTGACAGGAGAATATCTGTGAGCCTGCTCCTCCCACTCCTTGCTGAGATCATTAGAGCTGACAGTCCCTCCTAACATGGACAGACAGGGATGATACATGATGTAGTGTCTACAGTAACTGATCTCACTTCATTCTGAAGGTTCAGGTCTGCTCCTGCCTCTACCAACAGACGTAGAACATCAGACCTATGTCTCACTGTAGCCATGATCACTGCTGAGTCTCCTCTCTGTGGGAGAGAGACAACAAGTACTGTACATTGTCCATGGACACACAGTACTACTGGTCTCTATGGACACATACTACATGTGGAGTTAGACCAGTATGATCAGCTGTTCATGTACATCATGTATCTCCTATATTATTGACTCCTGATAGCTTCTCTCTATGGAACAGTTA
Source organism: Theonella swinhoei (assembly GCA_963970385.1). Lineage (NCBI taxonomy): Eukaryota > Metazoa > Porifera > Demospongiae > Tetractinellida > Theonellidae > Theonella > Theonella swinhoei. The sequence continues at coordinate 135,891 of OZ019955.1, read as the reverse complement.
CGATCACTTGAAACCCTTGTCTTCAACCACTACAAAGACTAATAAAGCTTTCAGCTTGCTAGAAGTGAGTCTTTACCAGTTATTGGGGGTGGAGCATAACTATGGTAATTGCATTCTTCGCATACTTAAGCATACGTGCATTACGTAATTATTGCACTTCCAACCTCCTGTGTGTCTGAATTGAGATGGACTTACTGTGGCTCAGTTCACAGTACATACATGTATACAGTACAGGAATATACTTATTCACATACCAACATACATACAGTATTGATAGGTAAGCATATTCAGATCATCTGTTCATGTACATCATGTATCTCCTATATTATTGACATACTTTATTCTGCAGGTTCAAATCAGCTCCTCCCTCTACCAGTTCCTTAACAACTCCAGTCCTACCCCACCTGGCAGCCTCCATCAGTGCAGACTCTCCCTCCTGTATGTACATCATGTATTGTGTATTAACACACTGAACTTGCTGTAAAGGTACTAGCTAGTGTCTGAATTGAGATGGACTTACTGTGGCTCAGTTCACAGTACATACATGTATACAGTACAGGAATATACATAGAGTATTGTAATAAGATCAGCTGTTCATGTACATTTCACCTATATTCAACCCTCGGCGCGCATATGCAGATAGGATTACGGTACTTGGTCAGTCTCTGTGTGTGTGTGTGTGTGTGTGTGTGTGTGTGTGTGTGTGTGTGTGTGTGTGTGTGTGTGTGTGTGTGTGTGTGTGTGTGTGTGTGTGCAAATATTTTCACATACTCAGCGGGCAACAGAGGTCAAAGTTTGTGAGTTTTTCTCTGAAACCACTCCGTTGCAGAGATCCAACACTCCCTCCGTTGAAGGCCATATGTACAGTTCTGTGTAAAGCGTGCATACGCATGGCGCCGAGGGTTCTGCACTTTAGTGCATTCATATTGACATACTTTATTCTGCAGGTTCAAATCAGCTCCTCTCTTCATCAGTTCCTTAACAACTCCAGTCTGACCCTCCTTGGCAGCCACTATCAGTGCAGAGTCTCCCCTCTGTATGTACATCATGTATTGTGTATTAACACACTGAACTTGGTGTAAAGGTACTAGCTAGTGTCTGAATTGAGATGGACTTACTGTGGCTCAGTTAACAGTATATACATGTATACAGTACAGGAATATACTTAACACCATTTGTAACAAAAATCAACAGCTAATGAAAATATCCCACATTTGGTAATCTTGTACATTGCAGATCAACTGTTCAGGAATTATGGAACACCACCACATTTACCCTGCCTTAAAAAGATCGCCCCCCTCTTATGTGGAGCAGACCTGTGTTTTCATGTTGCCCCCCTCCCCCCCCCCCCCCCAAGATTTCTGTTATGTGTGGTTTGTCCCCCTTGTCAAGTTTTCTGAAATAACCCCTGAGTATTGTAATTGGTAGACAGCTACATGAAATATACTAATCATGTACGTTCAGATCAGCTGTTCATGTACATCATGTATCTCCTATATTATTGACATACTTTATTCTGCAGCTTCAAATCAGCTCCTCCCTCTACCAGTTCCTTAACAACTCCAGTCTTATCCCTCCTGACAGCCTCCATCAGTGCAGACTCTCCCTCCTGTATGTACATCATGTATTGTGTATTAACATTGTCTGATTCAGAGGAGATTGGAAATGATGTAATTAGTGATCACGAGATGTGGGTGTGGTCTATGTTTATACAAGGAGTTTGCCGTTCACATTGGATGGGGACTGTAGCTGAAGAACTTTCAGAATTGAGCTCTGAGACTTGAAGCAGATGGCTAAAACAGCAAGAAAAAAACATTCACATTGAGTCCACATCCGTCTACTCTTCAGATTTTGTAAACGAGAAAGTTGCTTGTGCTTCTCTGTACGGAACAGTAACCATTACTTGAAACCCTTGTCAGGAACTACTTCGACAGTATGAACCACTACTAAGACTAAGACTTTCAGCTTGCTAGGGAAAGCTAGAAGTGAGTCTTTACCTGTTATTGGGGGCGGAGCATAACTACGGTAATTGCATTCTTCGCATACGCATACACACATTACGTAATTATTGTGGCCCCAACCTCCTGTGTGTCTGAATTGAGATGGACTTACTGTGGCTCAGTTCACAGTACATACATGTATACAGTACAGGAATATACTTATTCACATACCAACATACATACAGTATTGTAATGAGTGGATAGAAGCACAGCTGTTCATGTACATCATGTATCTCCTATATTATTGACATACTTTATCCTGCAGGTTCAAATCAGCTCCTCCCTCTACCAGTTCCTTAACAACTGCAGTCTTACCCCACCTGATAGCCACTATCAGTGCAGAGTATCCCTCCTGTATGTACATCATGTATTGTGTATTAACACACTGAACTTGCTGTAAAGGTACTAGCTAGTGTCTGAATTGAGATGGACTTACTGTGGCTCAGTTCCATGTATACAGTACAGAAATAATCAACATTTGTAACAAAATCAAGTCACATTCTAAACACTACATAAATAAATGGACTAAAGTGCAGAACCCTCGGTACCACTATAATGTGCATGCGCACTTTCCGCAGAAAATGGCTGACTATACGTATGGCCTTCAACGGAGGGAGTACTGGATCTCTGCAATGGAGCGGTTTCAGAGAATACTCCAACTTTTTTGGCCTCTGTCGCCCACTAAGTACGTGACAGTATTTTCAGGATGAACAGATGCTCCATGTGACTTAGCAGACAGACACACAGACACACACACAGACAGACCCAACTACAGTAACCCTCCTGCACATGCACGCCAAGTGTTAAATATACCGTATTTGGTAATCTTGTACATTGAAAAACAGTCAGATTTACTGTTCATGTATCTCCTATATTATTGACATACTTTATTCTGCAGGTTCAAATCAGCTCCTCCCTCTACCAGTTCCTTAAAAAGTCTAGTCTCACCCCTCCTGGCAGCCTTGATCAGTACTGAGTCTCCCTCCTGTATGTACATCATGTATTGTGTATTAACACACTGAACTTGCTGTAAAGGTACTAGCTAGTGTCTGAATTGAGATGGACTTACTGTGGCTCAGTTCACAGTACATACATGTATACAGTACAGGAATTATGGAACACCATTTGTAACAAAAATCAACAGCTAATGAAAATATCCCACATTTGGTAATCTTGTACATTGCAGATCAACTGTTCATGTACATCATGTATCTCCTATATTATTGACATACTTTATTCTGCAGGTTCAAATCAGCTCCTCCCTTCATCAGTTCCTTAACAACTCCAGTCATACCCCACCTGACAGCCTCCATCAGTGCAGAATCTCCCCTCTGTATGTACATCATGAATATATTTAGAACAAGTAAAGAAATATATAAAATGAACAGAGAAAAGATTGGGACACAGACACATCAATATATCCCATAATATCACTGTCTTCTGACAGAAATATATGTACCATCACACACTGTATTGTAAGTAAGAAGGCAGTCTGGAGAGGAGGTACACTTCAATGCTGTTCTCACTACACGATAACCCTCGGCGCACATGCACAGGGAGGGTTACGGTACTTGGTCTGTGTGTTTGTGTGTCTGTTAAGTCACATCTCACCTCTGGAGTGTCTGTTTGTCCTCCAAATACTGTCATGTACTCAGCGGGCAACAAAGGTCAAAAAATTTGTGGGGATTTCTCTGAAACCGCTCCGTTGCAGAGATACACCGCTTCCTGCTTTGTAGGGTACTGCAACGATATTCTGCACATTTTTTCGATGGCAGAGCCTTCCAAGGGTCCTAAAAAGGCTAACAATAGGCTAAACTCTACCTGGAATACGACTCGATGTAAGGTAGCAAGCTTCTTTCTCTTTAGTCTCCATCTTTTGCCTAGAGTCTTCCATATACTTCCCGTTAACGTAATTAGAATGTGTTTTAATAGCGCATGCGCTTTCAAGGATTTGCGCACGCTGAAGGTTTAGCACTCCAGTGCTGTTCATATTAGACCAGTTGTGGTATGTGTATACAAGTTTGACACTGCATACGAGGTGTCTACGTAAATTCAAAACCTGAGGGCCATGTAGTGTCCCGAGCGCATGCAGCGAGGGCTCTACATGGCCTGAGGGTTTTGGCAAAGGCAGACTATGACATACATGTACCTCATCCACATAATCCACATCAGCTCCAGAGTTGATCAGTGACACAACTCTTGTCACATCTCCTGCTCTACTGGCATCCAACAGCTGATATCCCTACACAGAGGATGAGATGAAAGAAGACATATTTGATGATGTCACTCCATCCTAGGACTGTATGTACAGTGTCTGTTGTATGTACACATGACAACAGTCCCAGCTCCATCTCTCTCCCTGTGTACTAGTGACTGGTGGACTGGGTCAGAGACATACACTGCAGTATGTACTGAGTACCACTTGTAGAGGGGAGATAAGGGAGGGACATACCCAAATGGCCCTAGACTTAGGTACATATGTATCAGATGGTGGCATACATTAATGGCAGGGTATATATAGTTCAACTCCTATCAACATACCAATTTCATTCTCTCTCTCTCATTGATTGTGAGAAGTTTTCCATCCATAGTCACCTCTCTCGTGTGATGCGTGCATCGAAAGTCGGGTGTAATGGCTGTACGGACTAGCCCAACACAAGATGGTGGAATACGGAACACCACTAGAACAGAGCTCTCAGATACACTCTCACAATACACACTGTAGGAGTGGAGATGTGCCTCTTTAGCAATGTCCTCCTTTAGCCGCCGAATCTCATGTAGTGTGCAGACAGAGGCTGGTTTATTGATCTTCACAGCCATTTTGGAGAATGCCTCGGACATCTTCTGACAAGCTGAGATAGCACAGAGGTAGACATCAATGGTGGTGGCCTTTTCAAACTCGATGAGTGAATCACGATAATGGAGCATCCTTGACTTCAGTGCAGCCTCACAGAACTTCTTGATGAGATGGAGGATGATCTCATAGTTGGAGTAGTTGCAGTAGCGGCCGAGAATGGCAAAGAGCTTTCGAATATTCTTGGCTTCAAGGATTTCATCTTCACTATCACGTAAGAATTTGTTATGAACTACTTTCTTAGCAACAGGAAGGTCAAGAAGATGATCACGGAACTTGTCGAAAAATTTGGGATTTTTGCTCTCTTTGTCAGAAAGATAAGAACATGCATCAGATTTTATGTCTGTAAATTCATCTTCAAATTGCTCAATTGCAGCTTTAACCCCTGCTACTCCCTCTGTGCTCACTGCTGGTGGCTGGATGGGGTTAATAGCAGGAGTGGAAGGCTGAACAGAGGCTGGTGTCGGAGCAGCTGTGACAGGTGTCACATGACCTGTCTCCAGTGGAGCTGGTGAGCTGACTGCCTGCACTGGAGGGACAGAGGCTGAAGTGACAGGGACAGAGGTACAGACAGTGACTGGGACTTCCACTTGTGGGACAAATGTAGACTCCACCCTCTTGGCCACAACAGTCATTCCAATCTGTTTCAGACCAGAGACCAGCTTCCCCCAGCTGGCATGGGTATCACTGTCCAGCCAGGCCTGAATGGAGTGGATCTTACGATTGAGGCCATCGTACCTCTTCTCAAAGTCATCTGTAACAGTGACCGGCACACCAAGGAAGAAGACTAGTTCTGTTGTCTTCTCCACTGAGAGGTCTTGAAGAGCAGTCACCACATTCTGGGGAGATAGCTCCATGGAGGTAGCCACGTCGTTGGACTTCTAGTCTGTGGAGGACACGTACATATTAATGTGTAGCGTCTGCCTCAAACTATATAGTCCCTACATCATAATAGCCGCCACAGGCTGCCTTTTATGGACACCTGTGTACTTGCATGGTCCTAACTCGCGAGGAATTAGAGTCGTGATTGCCCACCAACTAAAAGACCATCAGATCCCGTGGGAGTGTTAGGAGACTATAATGCATATTCGAAAAGGCTTTTAATGGTGACAACGCCGCATATCACATACACTAATGTGTGCAGGGTCACTTGACGTACCGTACTGACCACTTGAGAAGACTGACCGGCTGTCGGAGAGTTCGCTCGCTTTGTTTACCGTTCGTTAGCCGCGCCCAATGCCGGAAGTAGGCGTGGCTCATGGAGCACGGACAAGACTATGTGTGGGGATGAGGAATGATTATGGGAAGGTGAGGAGTGAGTGTGAGGAGGTGAGAGTTGTGAGGTGAGGTCTCTGAGTGAGGTGGTGGCAGAGCCTCTGACAGCAGCCGCCCTCTGTGAGGGGTGGGGCTTCCAGCCAATGAAGTAGAGCAGCTGGAATGTGGCAGGGACACTGCCCTCACCTCCATACATGTCTACAGTGGAGGGGAGAAGGGAGAGGGAGGGAGGAAGGCAGAGAGGGAGAGAGGAGGGGAGAGAGAAAGGGAGGGAGGGAGGACAGTCAAACTGTCCTGTAAGGTAGTCCCCATACCTCTGTATATGGCTGCAGCAGAAGTGAGGGTGGACCTACTGATGTACAATGGAAAGATGTGGGGGGAAAATCCCTGTGGGTGGGGCCAGAGGCCACTCTGTAATTATTAGTGATATGTACTATTGTCAATTCGCGTTGACCTTGCCGGCGGAAGTAGCTGATTACGCAAGAGCCACTTAGAAATCCAAGTAAAGGAATACTTGTGGTTTATGGCACGTAGCGTTAATGCTAGTAGCTGTTATATGCGCAAGCAGAGTACGTAAATTAATACGCGCATAGTTGCATGCACGGCGGTCAATACATATGACATACACCGGATTTCAGGTCCGTTGTCGTTTTCGTTTTTCCAGTGACGGCTGCACATGCGCATTAGGCTGACCGTATTTGCTCTCAAGTTAAGTGTGTCAGTCAGAGTATACAGTAAAAGGGCTACTCAACTTCCTAAAGGGGATTCACCACTGAATACAGAAGCGTTCCAACTGCAAGAGGAATAACACTGGCAGTTTGATGCGCATGCGCGGTATCATTTGGGACAACGGACCTGAAATCCGGTGTACATAAACATACAGGCAACTTTGGACCGGGTCGGAATGGAGCCAAATGGCGCATATCCTCGTAATTAAAATCCAAGCTAAAGCGCTGTAAGCGCGTACAGGAATTTTTAAAATTCGACGTTTTTTGCGTGAGTTATCGAATTTTTTAAGGAGGCAAGGTCAACGCGAATTGACAATAGCCTCCCTCCCTCCCTCTCGACAGTTGTAATGAGGAGCGGAGTTCGAAGAGAGTGTAACATTGCACCAACTAGAGGAGAGTCTGGTTTCATCACATGACATACCTCCTAGAGAGAGAGGGAGGAGAGGGAGGAAGGGGTGCCTTGTGACCATATTTCCAGGATTGAATGTTACAGAAAGGAAAGGGTGGGGGGGCTAGGAGGCTAGGGGGCCTAATTTTAAAGGCTAGCCTACATCATTTAGAGGTAATAACCTTCAGTGTTCCTGGGAGGTCATTAACCCAGTGGAGACTGGAGGACAGAGGGAGACAACTAACTCACACACACACAGGGTGAGGTGGCCTGCACACCGGAGGCTGGACATGACCAGGTTAAATGAGCTGTCAGCAAAAGGAAGGCACTCCTCATCTACACTGTGGACAGGAACACTTGGAGAAGAGGATGTGGAGACCAGCTAGACAGAGGGAGACATCATTACAGGTGTGCCATATTCTGGATGACAACAGCAGTAGTGTATTGTGGGCGCCCTTGAGACAAGATGCTGTCTGTTTAGAATAACAACCCTCCCTTGAAATGTGCCTGTAATGTCAATGTCATGTGATGTGTACTGTATATAGCCCATAACTCAGGACACCACCTCACAACTCCCTCCCACTCCTGCCTGTCCTACAGGACTAATGTGTGACCTCCTCTGGTCAGACCCCCAGCCCCTACCTGGGAGAGGTCCCAGCAAGAGAGGGGTCGGAGTACAGTTTGGACCCAATGTCACTGACGAGTTCTGTTCCAGGAATGGAATTGGTACATTGGTACATATTTTGTCTGTTTCCATAGTGACCAGATGGGTAACAAAGGAGCATATGTCACTCTCACTAGAGACCTCAGACCTCAGTTTACGACTTATGAGGCAGTGGTGAGTTATACATTACATCATCATTACATCATTCTTATATATCCCTCCCTTTCCCCCAGCCCCACCCCAAGTGTAAACCAATGCAGTACGCCAGTCCTCTTTTTGGACTTTTATCATAGATTATATTCTGTGATAATTTTGTAAAGATTTGTTCCAAGTTTGTGACTGTACACATGAAGTATATATCTCCATCTGATCACCTTTGTCTTCACCAGGTGGCCCATGGCCCAGTTCTCTTGTACATCTGATGTCTGACAGTCATGTTCGTCGAGGCTATATAATACTGTAGGAAGTTTTTCCCTCCATGCTGTGATCCCAAAATGGTATATCGATGTCAGTTTGATGCAGTGGAATCCAACATATGAGGGGCCGGGGGGGGGGGGGGGGGGGCTCAGATCACTGGGAGTCAAGTGCCATAGTTGGATCGTGTATAGAGTTCAAGTATATTGCATACTATTCATATCATCCCTTGTCCTGCACTCACAATATATACTAATTCACAAGTACAAAAATATAACTTAGTTACATGTACACAAGAAATATAAGGGATGACTATTATTACACAATGGGTGGAGTGATATCTGTGGAGGTAGTCTGACTGTCTGGAGGTCTGTTGTCACCTCTTCTCTTATGATGGATGTCATCTCCTCCCTCATGACCTATGACCTCTGATGACTTCTCCTTCTTATCCTGTGACTTGAGTCTTCTGTCAAGTTGAGTGAAGAGTTGAGTTAGTCTCTGGCCAGCCTTGTTGACAAGGTTCATCACAGTCTGTGAGAGAGACAGTGGCAGGGTTATATGGTGTGTGTGTGTGTGTGTGTGTGTGTGTGTGTGTGTGTGTGTGTGTGTGTGTGTGTGTGTGTGTATGTGTGTGTGTGTGTGGACAGTTGAGGGATCACAGATGAAGTCGGAGTTACTGTAGACCTCTCCTGTGCAGCTACATAGCTAGAGCTAGTGCTGAGTTGGCTATAAATTGTTGTGGGGATGCACAATTCCTCATTAATTTAGACAAAGGTACAAAAATTAAAATGCATGAAAACAAAGTATCATTTAGGGGAATGGTTGCATGAACTTGATGAAATATATTACAGAGACTACATAAAAGGCATGTGTGGCTGGGGCTGTAGGTTCAGAGCTGTTTCTACATCTTCTGCCAGACTCCCTAGGTCACAGTGCTTGAGACAGTCAATAAGCTTTCCCCATGATCTCTCGCGATCCTCACGCAACCATTTTCCAAATATATCACGCAGTGTGTCACTTTGCTTTGCCTTCTCCAGACCCTTCACTATAGAACCAGTATCATCATTTAGAAGATAGCACCCAATTTGATGGTAAGAAGCTGCAGCCTCAGGAATAATTCTGACGTCTTTTCCTTTACAGGTAACAGGCAATTTCCACAAGTTGATCAGAGTCAACTCAATACCAGTACCATCTGTGGGACGTACACATGATATGTGGGGTACACACTAGCTGTATATGTATGGTGGGGGACGACCTTTGATGTGGTTATTGGATTTTGTACTTCCTTATCACTGTCAGTGCATGTGGGGCTTTGGTTCCATTATAGTACACGAGAGAGCAAGCTAGGTATGTGTATCAACTCAACCAACCTGTGATGTCACGTGGAGGACTAGTACTTGCACCATGAGGTGGTAACCCTGGTAGCAGAGAGAGAAGGGCAAATAGGAGATAACATCCCATCACAGTATATGGAGGGATAAGACGTTATCCCATCACAGTATAGACTTACCTTGAGGTAATTTGGGGGATACTCCAAATTTTTTTTCTCCTCTGACCCCCACCACGTCAATATAAAAGTAGTCAGAAGGTGTACCTGAAGTGGGAGCTAGTTTGATATCCAGTTTTATCATAGGAGGGTATGTCTTATCCTCAGTATCATCCAATATCTCTTTAGGTATCTGGAATGATTGTATGTAGATAGACATCAACATTCTAGTGACATTTTGAGGCACAACACATTAATTGGCTGCACACACAATCACATGATTTGTATATTTTGTGCACACATCTGTCTACCTACCTCACAAGGTATTCTGTCAGGACAAATCTTCCATCCAATATCTGTTGGCCAATGCAGTTTCAATGCATTCTTATTGACAGAGACCACTTGTCTAAAGGTTAACTGTAGCTCTATTTTTGGAAAGTGTTCGTCCAGGGATGATTTCAGGACCTACAGTAAATTTAAAAGGGTATCATGTGTAAGAAAGACATTGCAGTAGATATACGAATTATGGAATTATGGAATCATGGGGTGTACATTCGCAGCTTATTCTTACTTCAGAGAATAATGGATGATCAAGAGATGCAGAAAACACCACCACATTCTCAAACTGCTTCTCTCGGCACACAATATAAGAATATCTATTCCCAGCTGTCACTGTTGATAAATACACATTGATTAGACCGGAACACGTCATCACACATTATTTATTACCTTTTGCCTTTTTACCAGAAGGACGTTCAATTGAGTCTAATTTTCTCTTGCGCCTCATCCCAATTGCTGCATTGCAAAAGTGCTTCAGTGAAATACAACCATATGTTTGTGAAGATTTAAATGTTCCCTTCCCAAGAACTCTGAACTGGTAGTGAGGGGTGTGGCCCTCTCCCCTGAGTGGAGTGGTAGGGGATGAGAGGAATGCCATACTCCCACTATCCTCCTCTGTTTCCACGGCACAGTAGTGGTACATAGTGACTGTAATGGGACATGAGAACTGATATGATGGAGAGATGAGGTAGACTGGACTGGCCAGTTCATATCCCTCTGGTAGCTGGAATGGCCCAGCAGTACATGGCCACACACTCAGATCCAGCTCCTTTCCCTGGGGAACAGCTCCAGGTGGAATGATGAACTCAACCCCAATCTCTTCTCCCCAGTTGACATGGCAACCTTCAGATGTCACTGAGACCTTCCATGGATTTCTGAAAAATCTCATTCCAGGATAGCTTTCATCATATGTGTAGTATGAAGGAACCTGTGTATGGTACACAGACAGCTAATACATGTACATATGTATAAAGCTACTACTCACTACCACACAGAGGATATGGAGTTAACTCACAATTTTATCATCTTTGCTCTCCTCGGCCACTCTGTCATCACCAGGTGACTGGGGAATGGGCTCAGTCTTCAGATCTGGTTCCTAACAAAAAGACACATCTCACTGTACACTACAAACTATGTAGTGAATATATCACATACACAAAACTAGTAACATTGTGAGGGGGGGTGGGACCATGAGTGAGTGACAAAATTAATGAGAATGATGTAAATACTCTACATGTGCATACTCAAAGCTCTGATCTGTTCATGTTCACCAATTATCATATAGATGTACCAAGGCCGTTCCCAGGATTTTTATGGGGGGGTTCTTTTTGCGAAAATATACTTGATTTTAAGTGAGTGCCTTTAACATTAGCACTACCTCTATTGTACATGTATGATTGTAGCTGTGCATGAAAAATAATTTTTGAGATGTATGACGCACGATTTATGCTATGCTCACGTGGTCGCGTGTTTTGCAATTACTTGCGAATTGAGAAATTGTGCAATTAGTGTGGTCATGGGTGGATCCCACAGAGTGTGCGTACGGCTACTACGACAAGTGAGTGTAAAAGCGGACCTTCTTCTGTTGCAGGGGGGGTTGTCCGAACCCTCCGAACCCCCCTGGGAACGGCCATGTGTACTGTCCCATTGACACCTTATCTGTGGAGGTAGTCTGACTGTCTGGAGGTCTGATGTCACCTCTTCTCTTATGATGGATGTCATATCTCTTTTGACCTGAAAACTTCTCCTTCTCATCCAGTGACTTGAGTCGTCTGTTTAGTTGAGTGAAGAGTTGAGTTAGTCTCTGGCCAGTCCTGTTGACCAGGTTCATCACAGTCTGTGGGAGAGACAAAGGTAGGGTTTATATGGTGTGTGTGTGTGTGTGTGTGTGTGTGTGTGTGTGTGTGTGTGTGTGTGTGTGTGTGTGTGTGTGTGTGTGTGTGTGTGTGTGTGTGTGTGTGTGTGTGTGTGTGTGTGTGTGTGTGTGTGTGTGTGTGTGTCCTACAAGGCATGAGGTACCTGAGACACTTGAGGTAAAGTCTCAATTCTGTCCTCGTCAGTATTGTCCTGATGTACGATAGTGGTGTTGTCCTGATCTTCAGAAGGCCTGTCCTGATGAGTACTAGAGCTGTCAGGGTCAGTAGAAGGTATGTCCTGGTCAGTAGGAGATGATGGCTGGCCAGTCCTTCTATCATCCTGTATCAAGTCACAGTTACTATAATGTTCCCTACAGTATGTGAGGACCTCACAATATAGTCCCTCACTCAATGGAGGAGTGTCCCAGGTTGACAGTCTGGTGTATGGTATACTACTGACTGGGTATGTACAGTGGTAGGTACCTGAGGGACTGGAGGATCTCTGTCCTGATCAGTAGTGTCCTGATGTGTGGTGGGGCTATCCTGATGTGTGGTGGGACTGTCCTGATGTGTGGTGACGCTGTCCTGATGTGTGGTGGAGCTGTACTGATGATATTCAGAAGTTATAGATCTGTTGTTGGTGGCAGAGAGATCAGTGGCTGGTCTGTCATGAGATGACTGCTGGTCAGTCCCTCCATCATCCTGTATCACATGTACATGGAGTTGAGGTGGAGAGATACATACATTCAGAGCTAGTCATCCTCACATGATGGGTTGGAGGAGGAGCAGACTTCTTCTTTGTGTACCTCTGGAGGAGGTGGCATACTCCATTATGGTCTCTAGATCTATCCTGTCTATCCCATCTCATATACCATCTTCTCTGTCTACTCTCTGGGTCTGTTTTAGCTGCAGCTACATCCATTGCAGTCAAACCATTCTGGAAAGATAGGGAGAGAGGGAGGGAGGGAGGGAGGGAGGGAGGGAGGGAGGGAGGGAGGGAGAGAGGGAGGAGGGAGGGAGGGAGAGAGGGAGGGAGGGAGGAAGAAAGGGAGAGAGGGAGGGAGGGAGGGAGGGAGGGAGGGAGGGAGGGAAGGAGAGAGGGAGGGAGGGAGGGAGGGAGAGAGGGAGGGAGGGAGGAAGAAAGGGAGAGAGGGAGGGGAGGTCACAACCCAACTAGCTATATATTACACCACACCCACCCACATATCAAATGATTGGTGAGTGGGGTGAGCCCACCTTGTCGTACAGCTGGCGCAGGATTTCCATATGTATGTATAAGACAATGCATTTTGGCCCCGGGGCTGCCTGCGCGCTAAATGCAAATGTAACCGGCCTTGCCTCATCTGCTCGCCATCAATGCATAGCATTCAACTAGTACCTTATCTTTGAGGGCAACATTGGCTCCTGCTTTGAGGAGACATTCTGTAGTAGGTACATCTCCTCCCTCAGCAGAGAAGAAGAGAGCTGACCATCCTGTGCTCTGGAATGATGGAGGGAGACAACCATAACTGTAAGTAGTCCCATCATCCACTGCTACCTCTGGAGTCAGCCACTTACATTCTCCTGAATGTCTGGGTCAATATCATGTCCTGACAGGAGAATATCGGTGAGCCGACTCCTCCCACTCCTTACTGAGATCATTAGAGCTGACAGTCCCTCCTAATATGGACAACCAGGGATGATACATGATGTAGTGTCCACAGTAACTGATCTCACTTCATTCTGAAGGTTCAGATCTGCTCCTGCCACTATCAACTCACGTAGAACATCAGACTGATGTCCCACTACAGCCATGATCACTGCTGAGTCCCCTCTCTGTGGGAGAGAGACAACAAGTACTGTACATTGTCCATGGATACACAGTACTACTGGTCTCTATGGACACATACTACATGTGGAGTTAGACCAGTATGATCAGCTGTTCATGTACATCATGTATCTCCTATATTATTGACATACTTTATTCTGCAGGTTCAAATCAGCTCCTCCCTTCATCAGTTCCTTAACAACTCCAGTCTCACCACTCCTGACAGCCACCATCAGTGCAGACTCTCCCTCCTGTATGTACATCATGTATTGTGTGATAATATTGTCTGAATCAAAAGGTTGGAAATGGTGTAATTAGCGATCACAATATGTGGGTGTGGTCTATGTTTATACATGGAGTTTGCCGTTCACATTGGATGGGGACTGTAGCTGAAGAACTTTCAGAATTGAGCTCTGAGACTTGAAGTAGATGGCTAAAACAGCAAGAAAAAAGCATTCAGATTTTGAAAGTTGCTTGTGCTTCTCTCTACGGAACAGTAACAATCACTTGAAACCCTTGTCTTCAACAGTATGAACCACTGCTAAGACTAATAAAGCTTTCAGCTTGTTAGGGAAAGCTAGAAGTGAGTCTTTACCTGTTATTGGGGGTGGAGCATAACTACGGTAATTGCATTCTTTGCATACTTAAGTGTAAGATCAGCTGTTCATGTACATTCAGATCAGCTGTTCATGTATGTATCCCCTATATTTAACCCTTGGCACGCATGTGCAGCGAGGATTACAGTACTTGGTCTGTCTGTGTGTGTCTGTCTGTCAGTCACATCTCACCTCTGAAGCGTCTGTTCGTCCTGAAAACACTGTCATGTACTCAGCAGGCAACAGAGGTCAAAATATTTGTGGGTTTTTGTCTGAAACCACTCCGTTGGAGAGATCCAGCACTCCCTCCGTTGAAGGCCATATGTACAGTCGGACATTTTCTGCGTAAAGCGTGCATATGCATGGTGCCGAGGGTTCTGCACTTTAGTGCATTCATATTGACATACTTTATTCTGCAGGTTCAAATCAGCTCCTCTCTTCATCAGTTCCTTAACAACTCCAGTCTTACCCCTCCTGGCAGCCTCCATCAGTGCAGACTCTCCCCTCTGTATGTACATCATGTATTGTGTATTAACACACTGAACTTGCTGTAAAAGTACTAGCTAGTGTCTGAATTGAGATGGACTTACTGTGGCTTAGTTCACAGTACATACATGTATACAGTACAGGAATTTGTGGATGGTAATTGGAAGTCAGCAACTACAGTAGTTACAGCTACATGTTCATGTGTACCAATATCTTATGTAATATCCATACATGAGTAAAAGGCCTCCAACAAAACAGTTACATGACCATAATTGGAGTCCATGAGGTGCATGGTGGAATGCACCCCAATTAAGGTCATGTAACTGTTTCGTTGGATGTTGGAGGTCTGGCAACTTGACTGTCCAAGTCTCACTCGGCCACACCCATCACTTAGCCCGCAATAAGCTTCCTAAAATCTAGTTGCTAGGCAACTATAACACATTGTAATAAGTGGGTGGGTACATAATATACCATATTTGGTAATCATGTACATTGAAACACAATCAGATCAGCTGTTCATGTACATCATGTATCTCCTATATTATTGACATACTTTATTCTGCAGGTTCAAATCAGCTCCTCCCTCTATCAGTTCGTTAACAACTCCAGTCTTACCACTCCTGACAGCCTCCATCAGTGCAGAGTTTCCCCACTGTATGTACATCATGTATTGTGTATTAACACACTGAACTTGCTGTAAAGGTACTAGCTAGTGTCTGAATTGAGATGGACTTACTGTGGCTCAGTTAACAGTACGTACATGTACACAGTACAGGAATATACTTATTTACATACCAACATACACACACTATTGATAGGTAAGCATATTCAGATCATCTGTTCACTAGTCAGCGCTAGTCAGACTTGCTTCTGGAGAGGAAATGAAGCCAGAAGTGGAGGATTGTGTACTCATTAATCCTCTGGATGGCTGTGGGGCTGACGATGTGGAGAGAGCTGATTGGAGGGAGTCCGTGGGGCTGGCCTCTCCCAGTCTGAGGGACTTGATGTCTCTCTGTAGTTCAGGATCTGACATGAGGTGCTGTAGCAACTCCATCTTCTCGTGTTTGGACATGCTACCACAGGGAGAGATGGGGGAGGTGGGGGAGGTGGAGGAGGTGGGCTGCAGGTGTACATGAAATATGCATCACACTTCCTCCATTGTTGGCTGCACATTCAACTACATTCATTAGTATAAACAGTGTTAAAATATTTATAAACCATTATGTTTTGTCATGTCATTTTAGTACACCTGGACATGTTATGGTACCTGGTATGAGGAGGGTACAGAGGGTTCACAGTCAGGTGGATCATGTCCCCCTAACACTGGTTCTGACTCAGCTCGACGGATACCTGCACAACGAGACGGGGCGGCCTCCTACGTACGTAAAACATTGCCCGCAGCCTTGCGGTTGGTTCATCGTAGCAAAAATGTGTCTACCTCTTACCTATCAACTTGACTTTGAAGTCTTTGACGACTGTGGTCACCAAGTCGTGGCGCTGGATCCCGTCCAAGATTTCTTCCAAAGGCTCGAGTGAGTCCGGGGAGAAGACGGCACGTTTTTCCAGTGATCGAAACACGTCCAAAGCAGTAGGTCGCTCGTTCGGGTCTCTACCACTCTTCCCTATGCTATGAATGTACACTAGCGAGTTTACTTCCTCGGTCGTCAGTTGGTCTGCAATATTTCTCAACATTGTGCGAAACAGCACAGAGGGCTGCTTGAGGCCACTGTAGGAACAGTGTCTCGAATGTAGAAGGGAGGGACTCTGGTCTCCAGAGCCGTGGAGCCGGCTTAGGGACGCCATCTCCGACAAATACAGTACTGAAGCCTAACTGAAGCCAACTTCCTTAGACGTGCGCATGCGCATAGTTGGCTCTATGGGCGGAGATATACAAGGTCATGTTGTCGCAGTTCTTCATCCTCTCTCCTCGCGGAGACACCATCGTGTTCAGGGACTGTATCCAACACACACAACACTAGATAGTGTGAAGTAAGCCCTGGTTGTGATTAGGCTTTCAGGCCACAACCAGCCTGCATGTGGAAGTAGTGATTCAAGATGGAGTGAGGTGTCCTTGACAAGAGTGTGAAGTTCGTGGAGAGGGAACCAAAGGAGTAACTGAGATATTCTTTAAACTGATCAAGACTTGGAAGGACAGTAAAGGCACTTACCCCCCTCCATTCCTGGTGAGGGTCTCTCTCTCTTCCACCTTGTGTTACTGGCGGTTCAGTGGTGGTCATTTCACAGGACGGAGGGGACGGGCTGCATTTCCTTTACATCAAAAGAAATGGACTCTACTTTGTGGGGGCCACAAAATTTAATATTCCCCCAGCCTTTGGCTTAGAGCTCCTCTCAAGGTATGTGGGAGACATTGATGTTAGTTACATTCTCTCCCTCCTCTCTCCCTCTCCCTCCCTCCCTCTCCCTCCCTCTCCCTCCCTCTTCCCTCCCACCCCTCCTCCCTAGATATTACTCCAATCCAAGCAGATCTTTGAAGTCCAGCCCTCCCTGGTGGAGATCTCCATCCCTGACAGTAACAAGTTCACTGTGTGTGGGGACATCCATGGACAGTTCTATGACCTCCTCAACATCTTCAGACTGAATGGAGTGCCCTCACACGACAACCCTTATGTATCCATAGCAACTGATGTTACGGTAGTGATATTGTTTCTATGACAACCTCCAACCCCCTATCCAGTATGCATATTAGTAGTGTGAAGTGACATTCAACTGTTTGTTACCTTGACAACAGTGGTAGCTATTCAATGGTGACTTTGTCGACAGAGGGTCATTCTCAGTTGAGGTCATCTTGTCCCTGTTAGGGTTCAAAGTTCTCTACCCAAATCACTTCTACATGTCCAGAGGTATATATTGATATCATTTCCTCGACATTTTCTGTGTGTGTGTGTGTGTGTGTGTGTGTGTGTGTGTGTGTGTGTGTGTGTGTGTGTGTGTGTGTGTGTAGTGTGTAGTGTGTGTGTGTGTGTGTGTGTGTGTGTGTGTGTGTGTGTGTGTGTGTGTGTGTGTGTGTGTGTGTGTGTGTGTGTGTGTGTGTGTGTGTGTGTGTGTGTGTGTGTGTGTGTGTGTGTGTGTGTGTGTGTGTGTGTGTGTGTGTGTGTGTGTGTGTGTGTGTGTGTGTGTGTGTGTGTGTGTGTGTGTGTGTGTGTGTGTGTGTGTGTGTGTGTGTGTGTGTGTGTGTGTGTGTGTGATTAGCCTACTCTGTTACCATTGTAACTGATGTTTGTTTCCTAGGTAACCATGAGAGTATCAACATGAACCAGATGTATGGGTTCGAAGGTGAAGTGAGGTCGAAGTACTCGTCCCAGATGTGGGACCTGTTCACTGAGATCTTCAACTGGCTCCCGCTGGCCCACCTCCTGGAGTCCAGGGTCCTTGTGATGCACGGAGGACTGTTCAGTAGGGATGGGGTGGAGCTTAGGGAGCTGGTAGAGATAGACCGGAACAGACAGCCTCCGGAGGAAGGTGAATAGTGTGGGCCGGATGGGATATGTGGGCCCCCTTGGGACGGGATATTGTGGGCCTCCTTGGGAACAGGATATTGTGGACCCCCTTAGGACAGGATATTGTGGGCCCCCTTGGGAACAGGATATTGTGGACCCCTTGTGACAGGATATTGTGGGCTCGCTTGAGACAGGATATTGTAGGCCCCCTTGGGACAGGATATTGTGGGCCCCCTTGGGAACAGGATATTGTGGACCCCTTGTGACAGGATATTGTGGGCTCGCTTGGGACAGGATATTGTAGGCCCCCTTGGGACAGGATATTGTCTGTCTAGAACAACCACCTCCTTTGAAATATACCTCTACTGTATATTATCGTTCCAGGAATGGAATTGGTACACCCTCCCTACCCTGACCTGTCTCCACCCCTCATCCTCTCTGTCTCCCTCCAGACCTGGTCATCCGGAGCCACGAGGTCAAACAAGATGGATATGAAGTGGCACATGGAGGGAAGTGTGTCACTGTCTTCTCGGCTCCTAATTACTGGTGGGTGTGGCTTACAGAGTTCTTGTGTTGTTTATTTTGTCTGTTTCCATAGTGACCAGATGGGTAACAAAGGAGCATATGTCACTCTCACAAGAGACCTCAGACCTCAGTTTACGACTTATGAGGCAGTGGTGAGTTATACATTACATCATCATTACATCATTCTGACATATCCCCTCCCTTTCTCCCCAGCCTCATCCCAAGTGTAAACCCATACAGTACGCCAGTCCTCTTTTTGGACTTTTATCATAAATTCTGTAATTTTGTAAAGATTTGTTCCAGGTTTGTGACTGTACACATGAAGTATATATCTCTCCATCTGATCACCTTGTCTTCACCAGGTGGCCCATGGCCCAGTTCTCTTGTACATCTGGTGTCTGACATGTTGAGGCTACTGTATAGTTTTCCCTGCATGTTGTGATCCCAAAATGTCTTGGGATATGGGAGCTAGACTGCACATAGATATCAATGTCAGTTTGATGCAGTGGAATCCAACATATGAGGGGCCGGGGGGGGGGCTCAGATCACTGGGAGTCAAGTGCCATGGTTGGATCATGTATATATAGAGTTCAAGCATATTGCATGCTATTGATATCATCCCTTGTCCTACTTGCACAATACACAAAAAATATAACTCAGTTATAAAGTGACATGTACACAAGAAATATGAGGGATGACTATTATTACACAATGTGTGGAGTGATATCAGTGGAGGTAGTCTGACTGTCTGGAGGTCTGATGTCACCTCTTCTCTTATGATGGATGTCATCTCCTCCCTCGTGACCTATGACCTCTGATGACTTCTCCTTCTTATCCAGTGACTTGAGTCTTCTGTCAAGTTGAGTGAAGAGTTGAGTTAGTCTCTGGCCAGTCCTGTTGACCAGGTTCATCACAGTCTGTGAGAGAGACAGTGGTAGGGTTTATATGGTGTGTGAGTGTGTGTGTGTGTGTGTGTGTGTGTGTGTGTGTGTGTGTGTGTGTGTGTGTGTGTGTGTGTGTGTGTGTGTGTGTCCTACAAGCCATGAGGTACCTGAGACACTTGAGGTAAAGTCTCAATTCTGTCCTCGTCAGTAGTGTCCTGATGTACGATAGTGGTGTTGTCCTGATCTTCAGAAGGCCTGTCCTGATGAGTACTACAGCTGTCAGGGTCAGTAGAAGGCATGTCCTGGTCAGGTACATCCTGTATCGATCACAAATAATAAAGACACAATGAGTGTGTGAGTGACTGTGTGCAGTGATGCAAGACCTGGGACAGTTGAGGGATCACAGATGAAGTTGGAGTTACAGTAGACCTGTGCTGGTCAGCAGATGGGATACTGTGATCAGTGGCTGGTCTGTCCTGAGATGACTGCTGGTCAGTCACACCACCATCCTGTATCACAAGTATAGGCAAGTATGGTCCAGAGTTGAAATTACTAGAGGTGGTGTAGTCCTCACGTGATGGCTTTGAGCAGGAGCAGATCTCTGTGTGTACCTCTGGAGGAGTTGAATGACTTCATTGTAGCGTCTATATCTATCCCAATGTAACAATTGGTTCACTCTAGAACCTCTTCTAGCTGCAGCTACATGTATTGCAGTTAAACCATTCTGGAGGGAGAGAGATGGAGGGGAGGGAGGGAGGGAGGAAGGGAGGGAGGGAGGGAGGGAGGGAGGGAGGGAGGGAGGGTGACACTCACAGATAGAAACCTACCCCATCAGTAAGACTTGCCATCAGACCACACCCTACACATATCAAATGGTACCTTATCTTTGAGAGCAGCATTGGCTCCTGCTTTGAGGAGACATTCTGTAGTCGGTATATCTCCTCCCTCAGCAGAGAAGAAGAGAGCTGACCATCCTGTGCTCTGGAATGATGGAGGGAGACAACCATAACAGTAAGTAGTCCCATCATCCACTGCTACCTCTGGAGTCAGCCACTTACATTCTCCTGAATGTCTGGGTCAATATCATGTCCTGACAGGAGAATATCTGTGACCTCTGTCCTCCCACTCCTTGCTGAGATCATTAGAGCTGACAGTCCCTCCTAACATGGACAGACAGGGATGATACATGATGTAGTGTCTACAGTAACTGATCTCACTTCATTCTGAAGGTTCAGGTCTGCTCCTCCCCCTACCAACTGACGTAGAACATCAGACTGATGCCATACTGTAGCCATGATCACTGCTGAGTCCCCTCTCTGTGGGAGAGACAACAAGTACTGTACATTGTCCATGGACATGCACACAGTAATACTGGTCTCTATGGACACATACTACATGTGGAGTTAGACCAGTATGATCAGCTGTTCATGTATACATCATGTATCTCCTATATCATTGACATACTTTATCCTGCAGGTTCAAATCAGCTCCTTCCTTCATCAGTTCCTTAACAACTCCAGTCTTACCCCACCTGGCAGCCTCCATCAGTGCAGAGTCTCCCCACTGTATGTACATCGTGTATTGTGTATTAACACACTGAACTTGTAAGCAGCAGCTTTCCCTCCGCCAATCAGAAATCCTGTAGTCTAAACTGGTTAGACACACTCGTCATCAGGATTTAGAAAGTCTTGGGCCCTTAGTAGCTACAGCTAGGGGCCTCAGATTTCTAAGTCCCGTATTTCCCTCAACTCAGCATATAACATACATAATGAGTGGAGAGCTACATCTTGTACATTGAAAATCAGCTGCTCGTGTACATCATGTATCTCCTATATTATTGACATACATTATTCTGCAGGTTCAAATCAGCTCCTCCCTCTACCAGTTCCTTAACAACTCCAGTCCTACCCCTCCTGGCAGCCTCCATCAGTGCAGAGTCTCCCCTCCGTATGTACATCATGTATTGTGTATTAACACACTGAACTTGGTGTAAAGGTACTAGCTAGTGTCTGAATTGAGATGGACTTACTGTGGCTCAGTTAACAGTACATACATGTATACAGTACAGGAATATACTTATTCACATACCAACATACATTTTTCTAGGTGTGTTGTGGTACATGTAGGTGGTTTGTATGTTATTTGTGAGTTGTCTATGTGTAGCCCTATTGGAATGTAGTGCGTGAAAACATGCCTAACTCAAACCTCAATTTGACTCAGTCTGCCGGGATATTCAAACCACCATGCACAGAACTGAAAACTGAGGGTATGCATGAAACTCATATTACACTAAAAGTATCTCAGGTACCATCTTTAACTACAAGGAGGCAGTTAGGGAGTTAGACTTCAATGTTGGTGAGGTAAATATGACTTGTTCTTGTAGTAGTTCTCCATCTATATATGCTCCAGCTGGTCATGTGGTTACAGGTAACCTTAAAATTATTACAGACTATGCTTTAAGGAAACTTATAATGAAAGGACCATCATATAGGGAACAGAATAATATTAATTGGACTTTAAAATGTGCAAGGAGGCTGTGGTTAAGTATAGGAATAAATGGGCCAAAAGTAGTAAGGTAGATAAAAGGGTACTGAGTGAATGGAAAAATGCCGTTTTGGACTGCATTAAAAATAGAATAGGTATGTTGAAGAAGAAGTACATTAATAAACGTAAGAAACAAGTCTTGAATAACTGTGCTACCTAAAATCTTTCACGAACATTTTGTGTTGGTTCCAGCAGACAAGGCCGGTAGTAATGTAATAGTAGTCTGTAAGAAGTATTATTTAGACGTCATCCTAAAGGAGTTAACTAGTAACCCTGACTTGCCTACAGCATATGTAATGGAGAACACTAGAAATGTACAAATAGTCAATAAACGTCTGGAGGATATTGTAGGGAAGATGAGGATTCCAGTTAAGGAAAATATGGAACAGTTACCATCTTTTTATTGGTTACCGAAATTGCATAAAACTCCCTATGGTAGTAGGTTCATTGCTGCGTCCAACAAATGCACTACAAAATCGTTATCTAGCACTTTAACATCGTGTCTAACTACAGTTACAGTTCACTTTCAGGAATACTGTGAAGGCATTTTTAAGAATACGGGAGTGAACTGTTTCTGGATCATTAAGAACTCACAGCAGGTCCTTCATAATTTACAAAAGATTAATGATACCTCTAAAGCATACCACTTTGATAGTTTCAACTTTTCTACTCTCTACACTAGTATTCCTCATTCTTCTTTAAAAAATAACTAAATACTTTAGTTAAAGGGACATATACAATAAGAGGAGCTAAATACCTAAACATAAACAGACAGGGGATAGCATACTGGTCACAGTCTCAGTCTGGTGAACGGAGCATAACATTGAATGAATTGGTGAATATGTCCGAACGATTGTGTAGTTCCCTCCGACTCGGCGTCTAACTTATATGTAGTGCATGCAATATGAGTTTTCATACATACAGTATTGATAGGTATACATTGAAACACAATCAGATCATCTGTTCATGTACATCATGTATCTCCTATATTATTGACATACTTTATTCTGCAGGTTCAAATCAGCTCCTCCCTTCACCAGTTCCTTAACAACTCCAGTCTCACCCCTCATGGCAGCCACCATCAGTGCAAAGTCTCCCTCCTGTATGTACATCATGTATTGTGTATTAACACACTGAACTTGGTGTAAAGGTACTAGCTAGTGTCTGAATTGAGATGGACTTACTGTGGCTCAGTTCACACAGGAATATGCCTATTCACATACCAACATACATACACTATTGTAATGAGTACAGTCATGTGTACATGCACGTTACAGTGTTAAACACTCAGACCAGCTGTTCATTAGCGAGCTCCACCTGGACCACTTATGGCTGTCACAACTGGTCCCCCCTTGGATTACTTAGTCCAGGGCTAGGGCTAGGCTAGGGCTATCCTAATTAGCGTTTGTGCAAGTTGCACTGATGCGGGGGGACCACCTATGGCGTGACAGGCCTAAAATATTGGGGAGGGGGGGGAGGGGCTAACTGTACCTCACGCCATGCTCCCGTAGATACAGTATCAAAAATGGCTTATCTGCAGCCTCCTATGACTGAAATATTGGGGGAGGGGGTTCTGCCCCCCTTAAAAATTATTGGGGGGAGCCCCCTATGCTCCACTTCCTATGCCTGTGATCTCTATATTATTGACATACTTTATTCTGCAGGTTCAAATCAGCTCCTCCTTCTACCAGTTTCTTAACAACTCTAGTCTCACCCCTCATGGTAGCCACCATCAGTGCAAAGTCTCCCTCCTGTATGTACATCATGTATTGTGTATTAACACACTGAACTTGCTGTAAAGGTACTAGCTAGTGTCTGAATTGAGATGGACTTACTGTGGCTCAGTTCACAGTACATACATGTATACAGTACAGGAATATACTTATTCACATACCAACATACATACAGTATTGTAATGAGTGGGTAGGTACATGAAATATAATCATATTTGGTAATCTTGTACATGCACATTACAGCTGTTCATGTACATCATGAATCTCCTATATTATTGACATACTTTATTCTGCAGGTTCAAACCAGCTCCTCCCTCTACCAGTTCCTTAACAACTCCAGTCTTACCCCTCCTGGCAGCCATCATCAGTACAGACTCTCCCTCCTGTATGTACATCATGTATTGTGTATTAACACACTGAACTTGCTGTAAAGGTACTAGCTAGTGTCTGAATTGAGATGGACTTACTGTGGCTCAGTTCACAGAACATACATGTATACAGTACAGGAATATGCCTATTCACATACCAACATACATACACTATTGTAATGAGTACAGTAATCTTGTACATGTGTACATGCACGTTACAGTGTTAAACACTCAGACCAGCTGTTCATTCCGTTAGCCTCAGTTCCCAGCGTTGCGCGTAATTGTGCGCATTTTAATTGTGTGGGGGAGGGAAACATTTGAAATTGGGGAAGGCCTGGGATGAAACATCACGTGAGGGTAGACGTTGGGTAGACGCGCTAGCGTGCGCCGCTGTTGGCCTCAATCACAACTCGCGAGAGCTGGACGTTCGACGTACATGGCTTGTGAGTATGCAGTATATATACGCTACGCTTTACACTGGCGTAAGTCTAGCTCTATTCTCGAGCTAGAAGCTTAGATAGTGGCTTCGAGGTCAACGGGGTGCGCGCTACATGTCATCCCTCACGTGATGTTTCATCCCAGGCCTTTCCCGATTTTAAAAACGTGCACAATTATGCGCAAAGGGGAAGGCCTGGGAACCGAGGCTAAGCGAGCGTAGTGAGCCCTCCTAGTGATCTGAACGGGCGATTTATATGTGACAGGCACTGCACATACTGTAATGTTGTACGTGCTTCTAATTTTGCGTGCTTCTAATTTTGCGTGCACACTCTCCCACTCGCCAACAATGCATAGCATTCAACTAGTTTATGTATCTCTGTAGGTGTATCATGCCACAACTGGTCCTGCCTATATTACTGGTCCACCTGGACCACTTATGGCTGTCACAACTGGTCCCCCCTTGGATTACTTAGTCCAGGGCTAGGGCTAGGCTAGGGCTATCCTAATTAGCGCTTATGCAAGTTGCACTGATGCGGGGCACCTATGGCGTGACAGGCCTAAAATATTGGGGGGGGAGGGGCTAACTGTACCTCACGCCATGCTCCCGTAGGTACAGTATCATATCTGCAGCCTCCTATGACTGAAATATTGGGGGAGGGGGTTCTGCCCCCCTTAAAAATTATTGGGGGGAGCCCCCTATGCTCCCTGTGATCTCTATATTATTGACATACTTTATTCTGCAGGTTCAAATCAGCTCCTCCCTTCACCAGTTCCTTAACAACTCCAGTCTCACCCCTCATGGCAGCCACCATCAGTGCAAAGTCTCCCTCCTGTATGTACATCACGTATTGTGTATTAACACACTGAACTTGCTGTAAAGGTACTAGCTAGTGTCTGAATTGAGATGGACTTACTGTGGCTTAGTTCACAGTACATACATGTATACAGTACAGGAATATACTTATTCACATACCAACATACATACAGTATCAGGTTTTTAGGGGGGGAGGGGGGCAAGAGGGGCATTTACCCTGCCTTAAAAAGATTGCTCCCCCTTCTTATGTGGAGCAGACCCTCCTCATATACAGCCACATGTGTTTTCATGTTGCCCCCCCCCTCCCCCCCAAGATTTCAATAATGTGCAGTTTGTCCCCCTTGTCAAGTTTTCTGAAATAAACCCTGAGTATTGTAATTGGTAGACAGCTACATGAAATATACTAATCATGTACATTCAGACCAGCTGTTCATGTACATCATGTATCTCCTATATTATTGACATACTTTATTCTGCAGGTTCAAATCAGCTCCTCCCTCTACCAGTTCCTTAACAACTCCAGTCTCACCCCTCCTGGCAGCCACCATCAGTGCAAAGTCTCCCATCTGTATGTACATCATGTATTGTGTATTAACACACTGAACTTGCTGTAAAGGTACTAGCTAGTGTCTGAATTGAGATGGACTTACTGTGGCTCAGTTCACACAGGAATATGCCTATTCACATACCAACATACATACACTATTGTAATGAGTACAGTCATGTGTACATGCACGTTACAGTGTTAAACACTCAGACCAGCTGTTCATTAGCGAGCTCCACCTGGACCACTTATGGCTGTCACAACTGGTCCCCCCTTGGATTACTTAGTCCAGGGCTAGGGCTAGGCTAGGGCTATCCTAATTAGCGTTTGTGCAAGTTGCACTGATGCGGGGGGACCACCTATGGCGTGACAGGCCTAAAATATTGGGGGGGAGGGGCTAACTGTACCTCACGCCATGCTCCCGTAGGTACAGTATCAAAAATGGCTTATCTGCAGCCTCCTATGACTGAAATATTTGGGGAGGGGGTTCTGCCCCCCTTAAAAATTATTGGGGGGGGGGGGGGAGCCCCCTATGCTCCACTTCCTATGCCTGTGATCTCTATATTATTGACATACTTTATTCTGCAGGTTCAAATCAGCTCCTCCCTCAACCAGTTTCTTAACAATTCCAGTCTCACCCCTCCTGACAGCCTCCATCAGTGCAGAGTCTCCCCACTGTATGTACATCATGTATTGTGTATTAACACACTGAACTTGGTGTAAAGGTACTAGCTAGTGTCTGAATTGAAATGGACTTACTGTGGCTCAGTTCACAGTACATACATGTATACAGTACAGGAATATACTTATTCACATACCAACATACATACAGTATTGTAATGAGTACAGTAATCTTGTACATGTGTACATGCACGTTACAGTGTTAAACACTCAGACCAGCTGTTCATGTATATCATACATCATGTATCTCCATAGGTTTAGTGCATAGCTGTCAGAATCTGCTAATTTGATTGGTGAATTAAAGTCTCTTATATGCATATTTATCTACAATCTAACACAAAAACATATAGAGCACCTACAACACTAACAAGAAAGCATATAGAGCACCTACAATTCTAACAAGAAAGCATATAGAGCACCTACAATTCTAACAAGAAAACGTATACAGTTTTAACAAGATATGTCAGGTGTGCATGAAATTTGTCAGGTGGGCCAGATAGCTTTTCAAGTCAAGGTTTGTTTGATTATACATGACTATATGTACATGTTAAATACTCATGTGTACATTACAAGTTATTTATTGATGTTGATAACAACAGAGTTGCATGAGTGAAAGTAAAATGCACCAGGCATACAGTTAGATAGGTTTGTTGTACTAGTTGAATGTTTTAACATTGATGGCAAGCGGGAGCGATCCAACGAGTGAAAACCATGCATGCTTTTAGCTTACGTACACGCAAAATTAGAAGCACGTATAACATTACAGTATGTACAGTGCAAGTCACATATATATAGAAAAATCGGCCTGTTCACACGACTAGGTTGGCTCGCTCCCGCTCGCCAATTAGTCACACTAGCATCACATAACTGCATGTGGCTGGCTAGATCAGCTGTAGTAGTAACAGGCTGTGATGATAGAGACATAGTGGTTGCTGGTGCTGGTGGCATAGACATGGAAGTGGTCATCGGTGGAAGAGACGTGGTAGGAGCAACAGGCAGTGATGACAGAGGTGTGGTAGAAGTAGTAGTAAATGTTGTGGAAGCAGGGGCTAGTGACAGTGGTACTGTGGAAGGAGATGGGGCATCTGGAAGTGGCATGGTCTTTTTGATCTACCTAAGATGTCTGATATACTGGTCTTCAGATGTTCTTTTGTATGAACAAACCCCATCAACACTCCGATGCCCTGTCCTCTCCATAATGAGCTGCTCATCTGCCCTTGCTAAGTATAATCTTGTAGCACTTGTCGCCCTTAGAGAGTGATTGGTACGAAAGCCATGGATTCCTGCCTGTCTACACATAGCAAGCTTGTTGTGGCCAAGAGGCACCTGTGAGTACCAGCAGGTCTGAGTTGGTTTGACAAGTGGCTTAAGGTAAAAGGCATTGTGTTTCAGACTTTCAGGACAATGGCTCTTATACAAACGGAAGAGTCGGACAAAGCACCTTGTAGGATTCTTGAGGTTGGCATGATGCTTCACACATTTCCTGGCAATTCTACGGCCCTTCAGTCCAGGTTTTTTGATGCATCTTCAGTGTAAAGAAGATATGGACATTCCCCTTCATGGTCCACAACATCAATTTGACAGGGTGAAAACTGAAGTTCTCTGTGTTCTCTCCCACTACGAAGGGCAAAATACAGGCCATTCATAAACACCATTGTGTTTAAAAGGGCCTGAGGGCTGTGGTCTCCAAGGAGTCCTTTGGACCACAATATTTCTTCCTCCTCTGTCAATGGTTCAGCTTGTCGTCTCTTTGACCCTAGGCCTTTCTGCTGCAGACATTTCATCTCTGCATCAAGAATTCAGCAAAGTCATTGTCTTGGTAAATATTGAGGGCAGGATGGGCATATATTTGCCCTCATGTGACGTGCAATTCCGCTGCAAATGTGGTGTAGAGTATCAGGAGGATACTCGGTTCCATCCTTTTTGCATACTTCCAGTACAAAACGTGTTAGCCAGTGCTGCAGTTGTGTTCTTGTGATGTGATGGAGTGTTGGAATGTCACTGTGATGATACTCCCTTCGATACTGGCACCATTCCTCCCACACTTTTGTGCAATACTTTGTGTCTTCATTTGTTTTCTTAGGTACTGCACTTTTTCGTCTCTGTACAATGTCTTCATCGCTAATTGGAGTAGCAAATCTAGGTGCTTGTACAGTTGAAGTAGAGGGGTGGGGCTGGTTCCGGTTGTGAGTGGGTGTGGCACTGCCAGTGGGAGGGGGGCTGGGCGCGACGTGAACGTATACATCCTGAGCGTAAGCAGCGAGGAATAAAGTATCTAAGTCAGCCTCCTGGTCTTCACGCAAGAATTGTAAAGTGTTGTCGTCAAGTAAGTCTCTTAATTCCATTTTGGCGTTCGCTTCTCCTACGGCCTAAACTTTGAATGTGCTGTGCTATGGAAACGGAGGCAGTTGCTGCTGCACACGCGGTACGTGCTCGCGCATTCGAGGCACGCATTTCTCAGCACTGCACTGAACGTTCGAACTCGGATGCAACTAGCTCGATAACGAAGCTCGAAGTGCAATCCGCTGCACTAAGTACACACTGAGCTAGCTGCACAAAATTCTCTGCACTAAACACGGTAGATACTTTGTCCGAGGTATCCATGGAAATCATGAACCCTCAGGCCGTGTTAGTGCCCTCGCTACGCTCAGGTCACTACACGGCCTCGGGTTCATGATTTCCGTAGATACCTCGGACAAAGTATCTACCTGTAATGCATCATGTCACAACTGGTCCTGCCTATATTACTGGTCCACCTGGTTAGTCTGGGAGGGGCTGGGCTAGGGCTAGGGCTAGGGCTAGGGCTAGGGCTAGAGGCTAGGGCTATCCTAATTAGCGCTTGTGCAAGTTGTACTGATTCGGGGGGACCACCTATGGTGTGACAGGCCTAAAATATTGGGGAGGGGGGGGAGGGGCTAACTGTACCCCACACCATGCTCCCGCAGGCACAGTATCAAAAATGGCTTATCTGCAGCCTCCTATCACTGAAATATTTGGGGAGGGGGTTCTGCCCCCTTACAAATTATTGGGGGGGGGGGGGGGGGAGGGAGCCCCCTATGCTCCACTTCCTATACCTGTGATCTCTATATTATTGACATACATTATTCTGCAGGTTCAAATCAGCTCCTCCTTCTACCAGTTCCTTAACAACTCCAGTCTTACCACTCCTGGCAGCCACCATCAGTGCAGAGAATCTCTCCTGTATGTACATCATGTATTGAACACACTGAACTTGCTGTAAAGGTACTAGCTAGTGTCTGAATTGAGATGGACTTACTGTGGCTCAGTTCACAGTACATACATGTATACAGTACAGGAATATACTTATTCACATACCAACATACATACAGTATTGTAATGAGTACAGTAATCTTGTACATGTGTACATGTACATGCACGTTACAGTGTTAAACACTCAGACCAGCTGTTCATGTAACTATATCATACATCATGTATCTCCGATAACTGGTCCACCTGGACCACTTATGGCTGTCACAACTTGTCCCCCCTTAGTCTGGGAGGGGCTGGGCTATCCTAATTAGCGCTTGCACAAGTTGCACTGATGCGGGGGGGGGGGGGGGGGGGAGGGAGGCACCTATGGCGTGACAGGCCTAAAATATTGGGGGGGAGGGGGCTAACTGTACCCCACGCCATGCTCCCGTAGGTACAGTATCAAAAATGGCTTATCTGCAGCCTCCTATGTCTGTAATGACTGAAATATTGAGGGAGGGGGTTCTGCCCCCCTTAAAAATTATTGGGGGGGGGGGGGAGCCCCCTATGCTCCACTTCCTATGCCTGTGATCTCTATATTATTGACATACTTTATTCTGCAGGTTCAAATAAGCTCCTGCCTCTCCCAGCTCCTTCACAACTCCAGTCCTACCCCAACTGGCAGCCACCATCAGTGCAGAGTCTCCCTCCTGTATGTACATCATGTATTGTGTATTAACACACTGGACTTGGTGTAAAGGTACTAGCTAGTGTCTGAATTGAGATGGACTTACTGTGGCTCAGTTCACAGTACATACATGTACACAGTACAGGAATTTGTTGGATGGTAATTGGATTAAAGTCAGCAACTACAGTAGTTACAGCTACATGTATCTATGTGTACATAATTTTAGCAATGTGTAACCCTTGGCGCACATGCACAGGAGGGTTACCATAGTTGGTTCTCTGTCTGTCTGTGTGTGCGTGTGTGTTTGTCTGTTAAGTCACATCTCACCTCTGGAGCGTCTGTTCGTCCTGAAAATATTGTCACGTACCCAGCAGGCAACGGAGGTCAAAAAATTTGTGGGGTTTTCTTTGAAACCGCTCCGTTCAAGAGTTATGGCGTGAAATGCAAGCGAAAGAGCCAATATGCTAATTAGACCTAGCCTACCCTGGCTTACCCGCGATCAGGTATTCCTGTTCAATGTACAGCGAAGCACCATCGGTTACTGCATGAGGGAGTACAAGCATGCGTACTGCTCTGGTCAAAGCTATAGCACTTCCAGCAGTGTACAGAGCCAACCTTGAGTTTCAATCGCACATTCAAAGTTCAAAAGTTCAAAATATCATTATTACCCCATACAGTGCCTTTCCAGCATTCGTGCACATGCGTTCAAGGATTTGCGCACGCGCGGACGCCGAGGGTTCTGCATTCATTTATGTAATATCTATGCATGAGTAGAAAGCCACCCAACAAAATAGTTATATAGCTTCTTACATGCCCATACATGCCAGTCTGGTCTATGTAACTATAATGTGCATATTCACATACCAACATACATACGTACGGTATTGAGTGGGTAAATACGTGCAATCTTGTACATGCTTTCAGATCCGCGTCCTGGTGGTTTTACCCCGGCGGTCTGATTAAGGCGGAGTTTGAGTTTAACATGCTTTGCATGTTGTATATGCCTTGCCTGTGTAGCCAAGTCATTGTCTGGGTTTGAACTGAATCCTTAGGATATTAACATCAATCCTACACTCCTCTGCCACAAGAGATCCAGTGGCTCAGTGGTAAGAGTGTCTGACTAGTAATCAGAAGGTCCTGGGTTCAAATCCCAGCTGGATCCTGAGTTTTTTTCAGGATCATTTAATAATGACTTGGCAGTGATGTTGGTTGATAGTGTCTCCATCATTTAGGCTATTACTCTTGATTACTTTACATGTATATACTCCGCTTTCAGATCCGCGTCCTGGTGGTTTTACCCCGGCGGTCTGATTAAGGCGGAGTTTGAGTTTAACATGCTTTGCATGTTGTATATGCCTTGCCTGTGTAGCCAAGTCATTGTCTGGGTTTGAACTGAATCCTTAGGATATTAACATCAATCCTACACTCCTCTGCCACAAGAGATCCAGTGGCTCAGTGGTAAGAGTGTCTGACTAGTAATCAGAAGGTCCTGGGTTCAAATCCCAGCTGGATCCTGAGTTTTTTTCAGGATCATTTAATAATGACTTGGCAGTGATGTTGGTTGATAGTGTCTCCATCATTTAGGCTATTACTCTTGATTACTTTACATGCACATTACAACATTTACATCAAAACATTACTAGGTGAATGCAGTGTATTTTTGGTGAGCAGTGTGAGTCTACTTAATTGTGGCAACAGCCAATATTTCTATGTGGGTATAAAATTAGAGTATGTACAGTGCCCTCATATATATTACTAGCCAAATGCTGTGCATTATAGGCGAGCGGGAGAGACTACGATATGCGCATGCATAGACTGTGTGGTGGCATGGGTTTCCTAGTCTGGGAATGTGCCCCATGGTGGCTGGTGAAGGAGAGGCTGGTCATAGGATTGAGATATTAATGGCCGCATGTGACTGTCTCTATCTGTCTTGTTGATGTCTCTCTTCAGGTGTTTCAGCAGCAAAACTCTGCTGTTGACTGACCCGAAGTCCATGCAGTCGTGCCTTTCTCTCATCTTGCGTTTCAGTTTCAAGTCTCTGCTGTTGATTAACTTGAAGATTCAGTCTAACTTGCGTCTCCCGCTCTTCAGCCATTTCAGCACTGCGTCTGTCAATAAGCCGCACACGGCGTCGGGATAGGCGTGTCTGTCGTTCTTCAGCTGTCTCTAATGCGAGACGCTACATTCTACGAGCTTTGACTCTCGCTAGCCGTTGCTCGAGGGCCTCCTCACTTTCCTGATTCCATCGCTTTTTCCTGGTATGTTGTCATCGTTGCCTGCCCAGTTTCACGTAGATCTACAGACTCTCTGACCGGAACTGGTCTTAGCCGGTCTTACGTTTGCGCGTTGCGCGTGTTTAAATCGACCAATCAGATTACGTAAAGCAACGCCCGTACATATATATATATATAGAAAAATCGTCCAGTCCTAACACTAGGTTGGCTCGCTCCCGCTCGCCAATAATAGAACAATGAGCCCACCTTGTTGGTTGTCACAACAAGGTGGGCTCACTCCACTTGTCAATTACATACTTCATTCCGCAGGTTCAAATAAGCTCCTCCCTCTACCAGTTCCTTAACAACTTCAGTCTCACCACTCCTGGCAGCCACCATCAGTGCAGAGTCTCCTGTCCACTGTATGTACATCATGTATTGTGTATTAACACACTGAACTTGGTGTAAAGGTACTAGCTAGTGTCTGAATTGAGATGGACTTACTGTGGCTAAGTTCACAGTACATACATGTATACAACATACAGTATTGTAATGAGTGGGTAGGTACATAAAATATACCATATTTGGTAATCTTGTACATGTAAAACATTGAGATCAGCTGTTAATGTAATCATGTATCGCCTATATTATTGACATACTTTATTCTGCAGGTTCAAGTCAGCTCCTCCCTTCACCAGGTCCTTAACAACTCCAGTCTCACCCCTCCTGGCAGCCACCATCAGTGCAGAGTATGCCATCTGTATGTATATCATGTATTGTGTATTAACACACTGAACTTGCTGTAAAGGTACTAGCTAGTGTCTGAATTGAGATGGACTTACTGTGGCTCAGTTCACAAAATATGGTGTGTAGGCAAATGGGGAGAGCTGTTTCGGGCTGATTGGCCCTCATCAGCACCATGTATGCCAGCACTTAGCTGTGACGGCCTTACATACAATAGGTAGGCCTGAGCAGTTGTGGTTTCAATATTCATCCACACAAGCTTCCCCAGGCAAACCCACCATCTAACTCAAAAGCCTACAGTAATGGGAAGGGCTGCAGTTGGGAAGGTGGGGGGGGGGGGGGGGTGGGGGGGGAGGGGGGGAGGTGAGGGGGTTCTTCATCTTTCCCCCTAGAAAAGTCCTTCCCTCACTACAAGTGGAAATTAATGATGGCTGTTTACTGTTATTAGCTAGTAAGGTATTCTCCTGGTTTTCCGTTCCATACATCTGTATATTAATTGATCTTCTGTAAGTTGTCTGGGGATTCAATGGCAAGCCTCATTATAAGTGTACCTTCAGAGAGAGTTATATACCAAGATGTGTTTTAATCAGCTTCATTTGGAAGAAGCTTCTATCAACAGAAACAGCCTCAATGGTAATGGCCCAGAAATGATCTCACATGGTTAGAGTTCCTTGGTAAAGACCCCCTGGGTTATGGTCTTGCCCCCCCCCCTCCCCCTCCTCCCCCCAGAGTCTCACTTTGCCTCTCCTAGCTTGAATGCAGCCTTACAAGTATACAGTACAGGAATGTATTTATTCACATACCAACATACATACAGAGTAGACAGCTACATAAAGTATACCATATTTGGTAATCTTGTACATTGAAAACATGTACATCATGTACAATGTATATCATTGACATACTTTATTCTGCAGGTTCAAATCAGCTCCTCCCTTCACCAGTTCCTTAACAACTCCAGTCTTACCCCACTTGGTAGTCATTATCAGTGCAGAGT
Source organism: Theonella swinhoei (assembly GCA_963970385.1). Classification (NCBI taxonomy): domain Eukaryota; kingdom Metazoa; phylum Porifera; class Demospongiae; order Tetractinellida; family Theonellidae; genus Theonella; species Theonella swinhoei. The sequence goes on along the minus strand of OZ019955.1, from coordinate 101,157 downwards.
CTCCCCACTGTATGTATATACATGTGAACATTACAGTGATTGCATCAGGACACAGACACACCAATAGCCTAGGTTATCAGGCCTTCTCCGTAGTGCGTAATTGTGTGGATTTTTAAAATCAGGGAAGGCCTGGAATGAAACATCACGTGACGTAGTGCACGTCCCATTGTCCTCGAAGTCACTACCAGAACATCTCGCTCGAGAATAGGGCTAGACTTACGCAGTGTATATATACTACACACTCACAAGCCACGTTCGTCAAATGTCTCAGCTCTCGCGAGTATTTAGATATTTGTGATTGAGGTCACAGTGGTGTGCACTAGTGTGTCTACCCAACGTCTACCCTCATGTAATGTTTCCCTCCTCTGCACATTCAAATGGGAAGGCCTGGGAACCGAGGCTATAAATATTAGGAGGCAGTCTGGAAAGCATGTACACTTCATTGATGTTTTCACTACACATGATATATTATATATACACTGCAAAAACATTGTTATTTTAACACAAAATGTGGTTAACTCAGTTGCATGTGTAGTCATTCATTCATGTAAATGACAATTTAATGAGTCATATTAGATTGAAATATTAATACTCAGTCTATGTGTCTATGGTATACGCCTTTTGGCTCTCCTCTCAACATTTGTTCAACAGCCATTAAATTGTCAATTACATGAATGAGTGACTACACATGTAACTGAGGTAAAACATTTTTTGTTAAAATAACCATCATGTTTTTGCAGTGTAATGAATGTACTGAAGTGCAGAACCCTCGGCGCATGCATAGCAAAATGCACATGCACTTATCAGTGGAGAGGAAGGGAAAACGGTCTCTAGTAGCATAGTAGCGTACAATGTTGGATGGACTCTGGCTCAGCAACAAAGCAGTTTCAGAGCAAAACCCACAAAATTTATTGTACGTTAGGTAAGTTATGTCGTTTGTAGAACGAATAAACTTACTACAAGTGAGTTTGGGCACAGACAGACAGACAGACAGACAGACAGACAAATGTAGTCTCACAGCTCATGTGTGCCGAGGGTAGTTGTAGTATGTGTGTACAGATATTGGAGCATAGTTGGGAAACTATAACATACCCAGTCATCCACAGTATCCACATCAGCTCCAGAGTTGATCAGTGACACAACTCTCATCACATCTCCTTCTCTACTGGCATCCCACAGCTGATATCCCTACACATAGGATGAGATGAAAGAAGACATATTTGATGATGTCACTCCATCCTAGGACTGTATGTACAGTGTCTGTTGTATGTACACATGACAACAGTCCCAGCTCCATCTCTCTCCCTGTGTACTAGTGACTGGTGGACTGGGTCAGAGACATACACTGCAGTATGTACTGAGTACCACTTGTAGAGGAGTTACGGAGGGACATGCTGAGATGCTGGGATGTGAATGGTAGTGAATGGTAACATACCAACTCCTCTCTCTCTCTCTCAGTGATTGCAAGACGTACTCCATCCACAGTCACCTCTGTTAGGTGATGTACACATGCAAAGTCAGATGTAATGGCTGTACGGACTAGCTTAACACAAGATGGTGGAATACGGAGTACCACCACTACAGAACTCTTGCCAATCCTCTCAATGTTCACACTGTACAAGAGAAGGTCTGCTCCCTCTGCAAGAGCTTCGCTAAATTGTCGAACCTCATGTAGTGTGCAGGCAGAGGCTGGCTTATTGATCTTCACAACAATTTCGGAGAATGCTTCAAGGACTTCATGATGAGTTGGAATGGCACGGAGGTAGATATCGATGGTTGTTGTCATTTCAAATTTGATGAGGGAATCACGGTAAAGGAACATTCTTGACTTCAGTGCAGCCTCACAGAACCTCTTGATGAGATGGAGGATGATCTCATAGTTGGAGTAGTTGCAGTAACGGCTGATGATTGTGAAGAGCTTTTGAATGTTCTTTGCTTCAAGAATTTCATCTTCATTTTTGTAGAAGAATTTGACATGAATTGCTTTCTTGGCCACGGGAAGCTCCAGAAGGTGATCACGAAATCGATGTAAAAATTCTGCATCCTGTCTCTCCTTCTTGGAAAGAGATGAACGTGTGTCAGCTTTTATGTCGGCAAATTCATCTTCAAATTGTTCAATTGCAGCTTTAACCCCTGCTACTCTCTCGGTGCTCACTGCTGATGGCTGGGAGGGGTTAAGAGCAGGAGTGGAAGACTGGACCAAGGCTGGTATCAGAGCAGCTGGGACATGTGTCACATGACCTGTCTCCAGTGGAGCTGGTGAGCTGACTGCCTGCACTGGAGGGACAGAGGCTGAAGTGACAGGGACAGAGGTACAGACAGTGACTGGGACTTCCACTTGTGGGACAAATGTAGACTCCACCCTCTTGGCCACAACAGTCATTCCAATTTGTTTCAGACCAGAGACCAGCTTCTCCCAGCTGGCATGGGTATCACTGTCCAGCCAGGCCTGAATGGAGTGCCTCTTACGACTGAGGCCACTGTACTGTAGGGCAATGTTATCCAGGTCCTTCTGCCGTACTCCGAGGTGGAACACAAGTTCCTCTGCCTTCTCTACTGAGAGGTCTTGAAGAGCAGTCACCACATTCTGAGGAGATAGCTCCATGGAGGTAGCCATGTTGTTTGACTTCTAGTCTGTGGAGGACACGTACATATTAATGTGTAGCGTCTGCCTCAAACTATATAGTCCCTACATCATAATAGCCGCCACAGGCTGCCTTTTATGGACACCTGTGTACTTGCATGGTCCTAACTCGCGAGGAATTAGAGTCGTGATTGCCCACCAACTGAAAGACCATCAGATCCCGTGGGAGTGTTAGGAGACTATATAATGCATACTCGAAAAGGCTTTTATTGGTGACAACGCCGCATATCACATACACTAATGTGTGCAGGGTCACTTGACGTACCGTACTGACCAGGTTGAGCCTTGAGAAGACGGACTGTCGGAGAGCTGGAAACGCTTGCCGTTCGTTAGCCGCGCCCAATGCCGGAAGTAGGCGTGGCTCATTGAGCACCAATATATCTATGGACAAGACTATGTGTGGGGCTAAAATCTAGATGAGGAGTGATTGTTGGAAGGTGAGGGGTGAGTGTGAGGAGGTGAGAGTTGTGAGGTGAGGTCTCTGAGTGAGGTGGTGGCAGAGCCTCTGACAGCAGCCGCCCTCTGTGAGGAGTGGGGCTTCCAGCCAATGAAGTAGAGCAGCTGGAAGGTGGCAGGGACTCTGCCCTCACCTCCATACATGTCTATAGTGGAGGGGAGAGGGAGGGAGGGGGGAGGGAGGGAGGACAGTCAAAATGTCCAGTAAGGTAGTTACCTCTGTATATGGCTGCAGCAGCAGTGAGGGTGGACCTCCTGATGTAGTGTCTGCGATTCCATGAGCAGTTACTCTCTCCCATACCTGTACAGTGGTCACATGACATGTTGTAGTGGTCACATGACAGTCACGTGATCAATCAGCTCCCACCTTTGAGATCTTGCATCAGTTCATACATTGAGGGATAGTTGACCTGAATCTCATCAGTATCCTGTTCCAGAGGTTCCACTGTAACATACGTTACATACACAATACTGTGGCACTCACGATGGTAGTCATTGTGAATCCAGCTCTAGTTAGCAGACTTCCCATATCGGATAGTTGGACAAATGGGGAGATGTGGGGGGAAAATCCCTATGGGTGGGGGCAGAGGCCACTGTGTAATTATTAGCAGTGATATGTACTAGCCTCACCCCCTCCCTCTCGACTTCAGCTAGTTGTAATGAGGAGCGGAGTTCAAATAGTGTGTCTCCAGCAAACATGGCACCAACTAGAGGAGAGTCTGGTTTCATCACACGACATACCTCCTGGGGAGAGAGAGGGTGGAGTGAGAGGGGGAGAGAGGAAGGGGGAGAGAGGGGGAGAGAGGGAGGGGAGAGAAGGGAAGGGTTCAATTATAGGGGGGCTAGGGGGCCTAATTTTAATGGCCACTTGCAGTATACATCATTCAAGGATACATCACCTTCAGTGCTCCAGGGAGGTCGTTAACCCAGTGGAGACTACAGAGGACAGAGAGAGAAAACTAACACACACACACACGCACGCACGCACGCACGCACGCACGCACGCACGCACGCACGCACGCACGCACGCACGCACGCACGCACGCACGCACGCACGCACGCACGCACGCACGCACACACACACACACACACACACACACACACGGGGTGGGTGAGGTGGCCACTGCACACCTGAGGCTGGACATGACCAGGTCAAATGAGCTGTCAGCAAAAGGAAGGTACTCCTCATCTGCCACCACACTGTGGACAGGAACAGTTGGAGAGGAGGGAGTAGGGCCCAGCTAGACAGAAGGAGACATGGTTACAGTGTGCCATATTCTGGATGATAACAGTAGTACCAGTGCATTTTTTGCCATGTCACACTGGACTAGACAGCCTGTGAGATCACTGGTGGTTGCCATGGCAATGTGACTCCGCCCACATCCCAAATCCAGTGCCAGAGGGAAGAACCTGGCCACATCTCCAACCCTATCAATGATGTGACCAGCCACCTACGAAATAGCCCCGTTTCACGGTAGCGCTTACGTTACGCGAGCGCATACGGAACGTTGAGTCCAACGTAAGCCAATCCTCACCTCCTTCCTAAGGTAGTCGTAGGTATCTGCGTCATGGCTAGAGGCTGCCCTGTTCTTCTGCCGTCTCTTAGCCACTCTGTCAAACACGTTCATAGCTCCAGGACTACTGAGGGCCCGCCTTCCTAGGTCATGACATGAAGAAACTGCCGTCGGCACGTGACGAGACAACACGTAGCAACTTACTAGGCATCAGCCTATGACTGGATGGCCACCCTGAGCTGGCATCCAGCCTCACAAAACCGGAAAGATTCCCCAGAGCCTGTTCCTTCCCCAACCTCCTGGCACTATGTCTGCACAGAGCACACATGGCGTACTTTGACCCCCAACACTGCGCTGCAATTCGCAGAGAAAATATCATTACGTCACCATTACATCATGTGAAACAATTAGTGATGCTACAACTAGTGAGCTAGTCCACACAAGAAAGGAAGTACAAGGTAAGTGTGATTCAGTCTAATATCGTCCGTAGTACCCTCCTCCCCTAGGGGGCGGTGGGGGGTACCCATATGGGGATCGACCTCCGCCATACGAGGGTCCAGGGGAACCGTACCCAAACCCCCCTCGTGGAGGGGGTGGCCCGTACATCGATGGGGGGCCGTAAGGAGGGTACATGGGCCTATAGCCCCCATACCCCCCAGGGGGGCCGGGGTACCCCCCGCGTCTGTATCCAGGACCGCTGCCATAGCTACCACGGTAACTAGGAGAACCATAGGGACTTCCTCTGTATGTGAGAGAGAACACAATTCAACAATTGGTAATCTCAGTTCCTTAATACTGACCTTGGGGGGCCAAATCTTCCAAAGGGTCCCCCAGGGGGGCGATCGTATCGATCATATCGTGGCCTCTTGTTCTGGGGGTAGGAGGGTAGCCCCAGGGCATCGTCTTTGTACTGCTGAATGATCTTATTGGCAGCCTGACCGTAGATCTCAGTGAATATGACATCATCAAATACATTGTCCTTGGCTGGGACGTGGAAGTTAGCTGTGGGAGGGAGACAGGGACAGAGGTGAAGGAGAGAGAGAGACACAGGTCAGATCATGTCACTAATCAAAAGAGAACCCCTTTAGTCACGGATGATAAGGACTTTTGCTTGGTACTGGAGGAACAATTCTACATATGAAGGGCCTCACAACGGGGCACAGCACTGTGTTGAAACTCCGCCCACCCACCCTCTGTTAATCACTGATGTCCAAACTCACATCACATCACGAGGCACAAACACATGTCTGGGAACATGCTAAGGTTTATTGCTCATGTGAGTCAGGCCAGAGACATGTCACTCAGTCTGAAAGTCACACCCATTGCCTGCCTGCCTGCCTGCCTGCTCTGATATTAGCCTGCTAGTTACGTGGTGACACACACACACACACACTCTCTCTGAAACCAGTGATACATAAGGCTGGTTACAATTGGGCTCACACTATTGTTAAAAAAAAACAGGCCAGTCACAGCAGTTTCCCTGCCATTAAGAAGCCATGGACCAGTTCCACAGCAGTACAGTGGCCACTCGGTCAGGCTGCTAATACTTTTCCTATTAGAGCACACTCATCCAAAGTTTCTTCCAATTACCAGAACATGAGAACTGAGTGACATGTTATTGATGGCCTATTACATAACTTCTTTATCCAGCAATCACGCTTTAGTAACATTAGGAGTTACATGTGAGAGGGAGAGAGGAAGAGGAGAGAGAGAGAGGGAGAGAGGGAAAGACAGCCTACCACACTTGTTGTTCTGTCAGCTCTGTCCCATCCAGCGAGGGGGAGGGGGGGAGGAAGGAGAGAGGAGACTTGCCACATACATCATGGTATGATGCTCTACTAATCAGTGGCTCCTCCCAAAGCTCATTACTACATCTATCACAATGCCTGGAAGCATTACTAACAAAGCTTAACTAACTATGAGCCCTTTTCAAGGTGTTGGTTGACACAGCTGAGGAGAGAACACAACATACAACACATGGAACATGGACAGACAAAGGGACATGGAAACACACACACACAGAGACATGGAATATGGACAGACACAAAGATACATGGACAGACACATAGACATGGAATATGGAGAAACACAGACACACAGAGACATGTAACATGGACAGATACGAACACAATGACATGGAACATGGGCAGACAGACATGGAACAGAAAAGCGAAAGCTGTGACCGTAGAATGCCAAGTCCTCGCTTCATTGTCATGACATCACTCCAGACTTGCATGTGTCAAAGGCTGGCATCTTATGCCAATCATTGTGATTCAAGTGAAGCATTACACAAGCTCAAAACATATGCGCCATCGTACGGATATGCACTGACTGTGACGAGGCATGTATTTCCGTAACCACTGAAGTACATGTGGCAGGCATGTATTGGGCAGGCAGTTACAGTAAGCCATGTATTGGGCAGGCAGTTGACTGTGTATGTACAGTGTATGTAGGCCCCAACAGTAGTGGTGTACATTACATAGGCCTGGGCTGTGGAGAGAAGGCAAGGTTAGGCATACATTGAAGTTCATAAGTAGGTGTGCCTGCCCCACCCATCATCCAGGGATGTAATAGGCTAGATCAAGTGGGTCTGGTATGCCATATTTGGTACAGCTCCATTCCTTCCAATACTGACTGATATATATAGATCCAGGCCATCTGTTGTGTCCAGCAGGGACAAGTCAGTCAAAAGTGTGACAAGGCAAGGCAGAAGGCTATAGACCACCTCATGGCTCACAACCAGTACTCTCCATATGCTAAATGGCATACCCACTTTCCACATTCTCCCCCCCCCCTCCCCCCCCTCCCCCCTCCAGTTCTCCCTCCCCTCTCACCTCTCATTGCATTGAGGGCATCCTCCGGGACAGGGTCACCCATCTCCTTGTTCCTCATAGCTGTCCTCTTACGGAGCTCGTGGTGAGGAGGGATGACCACTACTGCCTTACGGTAGAAGCCAGGGAAGTAGCCCATCTTACGGTACTGGGCCTTGGCATATACATTTGTCTACCAGAGGGAAAGGGTGGGAGGGAGAGAGGGAGGGAGAGAAAGAGGGAGAGAGAGGAAGGGAGGGAGGGAGGGAGGGAGAGGCATACACTAGAGCTCCCACTACACACAGCCCATTAAATCCCCACCTGGTCAATGATGTAATTACGAGGGGTCCTCCCCGCAAGGACAAGGAGTCTATTGAGGATGTCAGTTGCTTTCTTAATAAGCAGTTCCCACCGACCATGATAATTACCACGACGTGTGATCCCTGATACCTAGGAGACAGGACACAACAGTCACAAGTCAGGACACCTCATACCGTGATTATTACAAGCATGTGTGTAAAATATGCACACGTGCTAGTAAATGTACAAGCACGTGTGCTAGTAATACCTTCATTCTGTCCATGATCTGATTGGTCCCGAGGATAGTGTACCTCTTATCAGGATTGTCCTTCATGTGTTTCTCAGCCCACGTGGTCTTGCCTGAGGCAGGGAGTCCGATCATCATTACCACCTGTAGAGGGAGGGGAGGGAGGGGTTATCCTGATATTCCCTATACCTCAAGTGACACACCTCACACTCTGCACAGGTCTTGGGGCCAGGCATGGCTCTCTGTTTGAGGTCAGGACTGGCAGTCTGCAGGGGACTGTACTCCTCAAACCCCTCAGGAAGGGACTGTAGCAGGGGCTGGAGGGAGGAAGGGAGGGAGGGGAGGATGGTAACAGTATGGTCGGAGGAAGACAGTGCCCCCTCACCTCACAGAAGTTCATCTTGACCACAACATTCTTAGTGGTCACATGAGGAAAGAAGACGCGACCTTTAACCTTCTCCTCGTCAAGTGTGAAGGCCATTCCGAGATGAGTGCCATTTCTAGCAAATGAAATGCTGGGAGGAGATGACTCCAGGTCCTGGAGGGGCAACAGGCTATGATGACCGATTGGTCTCAAGTGACAGTGTATTGAACACACACACACACACACACACACACACACACACACACACACACACACACACACACACACACACACACACACACACACACACACACACACACACACACACACACACACACACACACACACACACACACACACACACACACACACACACACACACACAATACTGACCAGCAGGCATGTGATGATGTCATCTGCTCCATAAGGCTCTCCATATTCATTGTACTGGTTGTTGACCACACCTTTTCCAGTGCACCCAAAGCCGTAGGATAGTGGGGACTCTCCAAGGGCCAGGCCAGCCTCCCCCACTGACCATCCAACACTGTAACACAACAATATAAAATATGAGTTCTCTTATCTCCTCCCTCCCCCCTCCCCCTCCCTCACCGCAAGGCATTAGGATGTTCCTCTGTGTCCGCCAGATCCACAATGAGATATTCGACAACTTTGACCTCATAAAAAACCTTGCCCCCCTTGGCCCCCCAGGTTGCCTTGGCAGCTGCCCACAAGTGAGCAAACCCCTGCTCAGTGAGGCCACGCCCAGTCAGACCATCGGGACCAATTTTGAAATAAAGGTCTGAGTTGACTGCAGCAGAACAACCATCAGTAGAGGTCAGTTGGTAGGTGAATGGAGAGAGACTTACATGTGTCCAATGTAATGGTGGCATCATCAGCTGGAGCCTCAAACTGGATGTCTCCCTGGACAAGTGTGGTCACTGACTCCTCGTTGAAGTCTTCACTAGGATCTTCAGGGTCTGGTGCTTTGGTGGGATCAGGTCGCTCACGACGTTCTGTACACATCAGAAGAGGGTCATGTGATCAGAGAATATATCACATGACCTTACCTTTGTCCTTATTGTCCTTCTGCTGTTCCTCTTCCCTCGGCCTCTTACGATCCTCCTTCTCTCCCTCTCCCTTCTCCCCACCACTAGTGGCAGCTGGAGCAGGTTCTGGGTGGACAGACCATGATCCCACCTCCACTGGGGCAGGTGGGTGGAGCTTTTTCCCTTACCAGCAGGAGCAGCTGTGGTGTCCATGACTTCTTCTTCCTTCTTTGTGTCATTCTCTGGCTGTTCCTGCACCTCACTACTGCCTCCTCCCTCTCCTTCCCCCTCTCCCTCTCCCTCTCCCTCCACCTCCACCTCTTGCTGCTACAATCACAAAGACAAAAATGAACCAGTACCCAGTGCTGTGTTCCCCTCATACCTGAATGGACTGCTCTTCTGTCACCTCTTCAGGGGCTCCTACACACACACAAGTGACATCTAACGCCCAATTACTCTATTTAGTGCTCACTTACCACTGGGCGTTTCTTCCACGGCCGTAGCCATGTCTTCTCCACCAGCTTCTTGTTGCTCGTGTTGCTCGCTCTCGACCTCGCGAGTCTCGCTCTCTGCTGCTGCTTGTGGTTCTTCCGTGACTTCGGCCACGTCTTCCGCTGGGATAGCTTCTTGGTGATTTTCAGCAGTGGCTTCTTGGCTCTCTGGGGCTTCTGCGCTAGGCTCTTCTGCGGCTGGCTCGGCGACCTCTTCCTCTTCTTCTTCTTCCTCCTCCTCCTCCTCTGCCTTCTCCTCCTCGTTCTTTCTCTTCTCAAGAGCTTCCCTTAATCGCTGAGCGAGAGCGGCTTTATTGCCGTGAAGGGGTTCGTTCATCTTCTTCAACTCTTCCCTCAGTTCAGCCACCTTCAGGCCGGCTACATGGCTCTCAATATCGCTCACTGTACTCATGTTCAATGTCGGGACAAACGTCGAGATGGACTTGTGAAAAACAATCACACGAGGCGAGACTAGACCTGGGGTTACTGCGCATGAGCAAACTAGGGTTGTTGCTGTGGGTTACGTCTAAACAAAATGGCGGTCGTAGTGTGAGTTGTACACTGGACCACGATGGCAGAGACTGGAGGTGAGTCGGACCCCAAGCCGGTCACTGATCCTCTCGTTGCAGAGATACACAAGAGGATTAGTGACGCCTTCGACGTCTTTGACCACGAACACAACAAAACAGTTGATGTGAGGTATGATGGAGCACGTGTAGCTTAGCCTACATATCACCCGCAGACTAGTTCTGACTAAAGACACATTGTGAGATTATGGCCAGTGTTGCTTTCTATAGGCCTGGGCCTTGGGGGCGTTGCTATGGATATTACTCTTCATGACCTCTGTCCCCACAGGGAAGTGGGGACTGTCATCAGGTCTCTAGGCTGCTACCCTTCAGAGGCTGACCTACAGGACATGCTACAGGAGGTGGAGGAAGATGAGCCCACAGGTACAGGACATAGCACACCATCTCATGTTAGCAAGTAATGGTGGTGTATTGTAGGGTTTGTGAGACTGGAGAAGTTTCTACCAATGATGACTCGTGTTCTTCAAGAAAGAAGGTGACTCTCTCACTCACTCACTCACTTACCCACTCACTTACTGTCTTTGTGTGGCTATAGATATCAACCAGCAAATGAGGAGCAGCTAATTCAAGCCTTTCAGGTACAACCATCCACCTTCTCCCCTACCACCTCCCCCCCTACACATAATGTCGATGATGGTCCCTTATCAGGTGTTAGACACTGACAAGAAGTCCCATCTCACTCCTGATGAGATCAAGAAATATCTCATGGAGGAAGGTTAGCACAGCCTCTCATGCTAATTGAGTATGACCCTCTAATTAGGGCCCTATTTCAGGAGAGAAGTTTTCACAGGATGAAATGGACGAGATGTTGACAGCTGCTGTGGACAGGGAGAAGGGAGTCATTCTGTACAGAGACTTTGTCACCTACATGTTACCTGACCAGACACAGACATAGACCCCCCTCCACACACACACACACACACACACACACACACACACACACACACACACACACACACACACACACACACACACACACACACACACACACACACACACACACACACACACACACACACACACACACACACACACAAATTTCTGTCTGGTTTTATAATAGTCCAACTGTATGTTCCAATGATAATACATGACCTCTACCACTCACTATACACACAGTACATTATATGACAATAAAGTATGTGTGTCTACTACTGTTCTGTGGCCTTCTGGATCTGGACAGAGATACTGAGGTGGATGTAGTCTCCATTGCAGTCTTCTCTCACTGTCTGGCAGGTGAAGAGGTTGTGGATGTAGAATGAGTAAGTATTGATTGTCTCCTGTGTAGATGTCTCCTTCCACTTCTCTTGCCCGTCATTGCCATAGACAGTCACATTGAGTTGTACCAGGAGGGAGGGTGGGAGGGGAGGACACTTGTCAGGAGTGACAATCTTTGCTTGAAGAGAAGCACTTTTTCCTTTGTTGATAAAGAGACCGTTGGGATAAAGGATGAGAGATAGTTTAGGATTGTACTTTCCCTCTCCAACCTCAAGTTCCAGCCGCCGGCTGCATACAATGGTCTGAAACTTTGTCTCCTGTGGCTTCAGGACAGACTTCAGCAGACGTTCCTGCTTCACCAGCCATCTGAAGTTATCCAGTGGCTGCTTGCGATACCCAGACACTGGTCTCAGTAGTCCCATCCGCTGAGGAGAAGGCTTAGTGATGGTTTTGTGATCACTGTTACAGTCAGGACCCTCAGTTGTGGGGGGAGGAGATGGGGGAGTGGCATTAGAACCTAAAACACAGCCTGTAGCTATGGGGGAGTAAAGGATACCAGGTCAGAGTGCATATGAATACTCCTTATGAATAACTACTCACCTTGTTGGCTGTCACTAGACGATCTTCCATTGGGTGGTGGGGACCTCTGGGGTATGTCTGATGTACGACGTGCAAGTATTGGCGTCTTGTTCTCATCTGGCTCCCCATTTGCTGTTATCGGTCTTAGTTTTCCCTCGTCAGAAAGAGTTCTTGTGTGATGATAGTCAAATGAGTTGTCACTATGAATACTCGTACAAGATGGCGTCCTGTTGGTGTGTGTTACAATTTCAAGCATAGCACGTATTGCAGTGTTAGCCAGCTCATAGCGATTATTACTGCAGCAATTCTGGTGAGGGTGCATGTGGATCGAATGGAGACTTGAAATAGAGTTACTTTTTCCGAAGTAGTCTAGCCTCGACAAGCTGGCTGCTGACAGTAATCCCTCTTGTACTGGTGATTGGTGATCAGCACTCCTCTGGCGCAGATGGCTTGGTGAACTGGATGTAGTAAATCCTCTGCAATCATTAGGCAATGATCCGGAGATGCAGTGACTACTGGCCGTAGCCATCTCTTGTTGAGGGAGAGCATTGGAGGAGGTTAGGGTGGTTGGGTGATTTTCGACATCAGCTAGCCATGAAATGGGACTGGATCTAGAGCGTCTGTGAGAACTAGAGGATAAGAGAGGACTATTGCTAGCCACGTGCACGTGATCGGTTAACGGACGAGTCGCCTGCGGGGAATCTGTGCAAAGAACACAAACAAGATCCAACCCAGCCCCACCCACTTTTGAACACTACCCACGTACATACATACGTACCTCTATCGCTGAAATTAAGTTGGTACTTCTTCACCAGGTTGTCGGCTAGGTCGCATCTATTGCACCTACGTAATATCTCCCTGAGTGGTTCTATCCTCCACTGCGTGAACCTTCCCCTGTTTCTGAGGTACTCCAACAGTTTGATGCCGCCTTTCCCTCGCTCGTCCTGGGGAACCGACTCGAAGAATTCAATATCGTCAGTGTTTTGCCTCCCCAGTTGCTCGCCCACGTCTCGTAAGAGCGTTTGAAAGGCTGCAGTACGTTTGGCCAAATCACTTTCGTGTTCCATCTTGAAGTCTACGTATACCACGCATGCGCAGATCACATCGCCGCAGCAACTTTCTGCCCTTGTGTTTCACATTTTAGTCTAAACAATACACTGAAAATGACGCAAAGCACGCGATGTGTAAAAGTCCCAACTGTTGATCACATTCGCAGTGCGCGCAGCAAGCAATGGCGACCCCACAACCTGCAAAGAAACAGTGTTTCTGCCAGCGGCGACGCAGCTACAAACAAATGGTACAAGACATCGCTGAAAATTTAGGCTCCGAGGATGTGCAAAAAATCGTCTATCAATACGATCTGCCCACCGAATATAGCAGCACGTCGGCTCTGGTAGCCCTACGACGGCTGGAGATGCAAGGCCAGTTTAGCGACTCGGACACGGAGCCGTTAGAGTCTCTACTGAAGAGCATAAGTCGCTATGACCTCATCAGTAAGCATCTACTCCAATACCGCCAGCACTACCACGGCTGCGAACACGGACCCCGAGGTAAGATTTAGTTGCTAGCTCCTTGTCGTTTAGCCGTTTAAATTATAAGGAGTTCACCGTTACATAATCTAGATGGTATTAAGAGTAAGACATGACGGTATTGTATATGTCATGTATTGTCACGTATGATATAAACCTGTCTGTGATAGTGAATGTGTTCTGGTGAGAGTGATTGCAAGGATGGTGGTCATTAGCTTGTGTACACAGTTTCACTTTTCCCAAATCTTCTGCGGCGGAAGTCCTATAGGCTGGTATGAAAAAGGGGCTCAGTTTTGCTTCGCTTTATAGGTTGTTTAAACACAACACCTTGGCTTGTTTGAACATCTGTTGCAAGAAGCATGAATGAAATGTCCTTTTTAGGCAATAATCATGCACCAAGCTACCATGCATGACTGTGTGTCCATGTTGTGTATGACGTGTTGTACAGAATTGACAAACTTGCAACAGTTTATCCTCCAGTTACATGTTTCAATTTCTCCCAGAATACTCAGTTGAAGGGTGTGGTAATATGTCATCAACAACAGTTTATCTATCCTCCTTCCAGGCACATCACCAAAGCCCCACCCACAGCCTACACCCTCTCATGAACACTCACTCTCCACAAGACTGAAACAAGAGGAAAAAAGTGAACTCGGTTATCTCCTGAAGCACTACGTCCCCCACGAGGTCATGAGAAGATCCACCTTCTGGGGGAGATTCTCCTTCACAAGAACTACAAGGAAAACGTCATCCAGGAATGAAGAAAGCTTAGATGGCAGTTCTGTTGATAGAGATGGGCCAAGAGGTACGTCATCTACCATGAGTTTACCTCTCACTACAGACTCCCAAGGTCGTGACCACAAGAAGCGTCGAGCAGTCTCTGAATGTCTCCTATCAGACAGGGAGAATGAACTGGAGTGGATCGTTGTGGACACCAATTCTGCTACTGACAGTGGGACCTGCATGAGCGGAGGTAGCTTTGACTCCTCAATGGATATTGACATTGGGGACCTCTCTAAGCCTATTCATGGTCAGATAGTTATACAATGATATGTTTATGATAGGGATGTGTGCATTTTACTTCCTCTTTAGACAAACGAGAGCATAAGAAAGCAGCATCCAATAGAAAAATAAAGGACTATTTCACATGGCGTGTGAAACGCAGTGAGTTTATGCTTCCCCTCTTTGAGCACACAAACAAGACATTTGAGAAGAAGCTGAAACTCTGCCTGGGTTCTTCAAGGCCCAGCCTCTCCATTGTCTTCAAGCTGTTCCCAAATGGAGTAGGTAGCGATGAAAACATATACTCATCGTTGAGAATTGAGCTGCCAACCGCGACACAGATCCTCCCAGCAGGGACAGCACTGGAATTCTCCATCACTGTACGTGATTTGCACACAGCCGATGTGCTAGTGTCTCGACACATGGAGGTTGCTGCAGAGCAGGAGGAGTACATGATGGAGCAGTTCCTTGCTCATGAGGTCATCAAATCATCTCAAGCCCGCCATTTTGAGATCAATATTATGACTAAAGTGAAGACCAGACCGAGTGGTTGGGTTGAAATTGGTCAACGTTAACCCCATACCTCCCCTCATATCACCCTCCCATAGACAATGATCCCATACGTAGCAGACTGATATTGATAATGTATAATGTACGTAGGTGTTCCTGATTTAGTTAGTTGCTATTGCACCATAAAAGTCGTTTGTTGTATAACATTTTTGCCACGTTGTTTGGTAGTTACTAAAATAATAATATTCTATTCCCTAACGCAGCATTAGATAAACAGCAAGCCATAGAGCGGTTATATTTAACACAGTTCCAATTACTTAACGTCATAAAAGAGTGCGCATGCGTGTAGGAAGTCAAAGGCTATAAAGGGACTGGTGACGGGATATCTCATTAGGAGCGATGAGTAAAGATGGGTTTTCTTTTCGTGGGGCGCTACTACAGGTCTGCACAAGTGGGATGGGGAGGGAGACGTGGAAGAAATTTTGCTTCTTGTTCAATGTACCTGAGAGTGTCACAGAGAAAGGCCGCAGCAGTGTGCTAGGTTACTTGGTAGATAGCGGACTAGTGAGCAGCGAGAAGCCAGGATGTTTTGCCGAGCAGCTTCGCAACCACCTCGAGCGGCACGATTTAGCACAGAAATTTCTTGGTAAACATATGATTGTCTGTATACTGAAAATATTTATAACAAACTTTGTGGTTCATAACAGAGTTGTATAGTGGCCGGGGAAGTTTGGGGGACCAACCGGCGGAGACAACCCGTGTAGAGACGAGAGAGAAGACCGTCCGCCGTTCGCACTCTCCTGAGCGCCGTCATGGCAAACACTTACCAGAGTTTACGCTTCCTGAAATCTCACTGCCTGAGGCAGAGGAAGAGGCTACATCACAATGCCCCGCTTGTTTTGTCGATCCAATGTTGACCCTCGAAGTCGATAGAGCCAGTGGGCTGTTCAGGCCGAGACAAGGCTCCTCTCTCAGTACGTGCTCCAACCGCTCCAGTGGATACATTAGCCAGAGGAGTAGCTCTGTCACGTCGAGAGAATCATTTCACTCTTGGACCTACGAAGAAAGTGGTGAAGCTGCACCTCAGGACGTTGGAGAACATCTGAAAACTGTTCCCGAGTTCACTCGTGATGAGTCTTCTTCATCCTTTGCCTCTGGTGAAGATGATGAATTTCGGTCCTGTTCTTCAGGATCTGTAGAGGACATTGATTCTTCCGGTATGTTGTTACTAGTTCAGGGGATTCAAACACTCTGTATATTGCATTGTCTATCACCTGAACTTAAAAAATACACATCCGGTCTATATTAAGTTTAACTTCATGTTGTTATAACAGTTTCAATGGACATATCACAAACTGAACTTGGAAATGATAGTGCCTGGTTTCTGTTGATATTAATGTGACACCAATAGGTCTGGACTCAGGTAGCCTGATGCTTTGAGGACAGTTGTAGTGTGGAGGAGGTGTGGGGGAGAGGATGATGATTAAATACCTTGGCTGTGTACTTTTTGCCCCTTGAGTTGAGGTCATAACCACTGTCTTCATATGATGCCACCACATATGGACTATACTACATAGTCCATATGTGAGTTGTAAATGTCTGTCCCACACACTATACCCTCCCTTATAGTTGTTCAGTAATAGTATAATTTGGTATATTATCATAGCATTGCTCCACATACCTTATTCCATGTATATGTAATAACCACACACAATGTACAGTGCTTATGTGTACATGGCATTTGATGGGGTAGGGAGGAAAGAGAGGCATGTTGTTGACACAGCAGTTTCCATGTACATCATCTGTTGACAATTAATTTATGACCATATACAGTATGACTGGCTGTAGACTTTGTCTTGTCCTGTCACATCCAGGCACGAGCCTGGCACACACACACTCTCACACTGGCGTGGTGTTTACAGCTTTAGGAAGTTGAGGGAAATATGTAATATGTATGCAACCTTGTCAGAGGTAATTCCCCTTTATCCAGGGGTAATTCCCCTTGTGGTAAACATGTCGACTAGTTTTGACAACACTACCCCATGTAAACATGTGTGTATATGTAACTTGAAGGTTGCAAGCTAGTCGGAATGTTTGCACTCGTAACAGCAAGTAGTGACTGACGTGGCTTCTCTCTATCTCTCTATCTTCAGATGTTCTCTGTAGTAAGATGGCCAGACTGGGCCCCCTGTCTCCTCCGGCCACCAAGGACCACCCCCTGGTGGGCCCTCTGTCCTCTCCAGCCCCCCGGGACAGCCCCCCAGAGGTGGTAGACTCTCCGACATACAGCCAAGCCATGCAGACAGTCACCATCCAAATGAACCTTGATAACAAGGACCTCCTAAATGACATTGAAAAGAGACAGACAAAGAAACTCTATCGGAGCACGTCCCCCTTCTCCCCCTGCCCTCCTCATGGGATACAATTTGTTCTGCGGTTCTACCCCACTAACCACGAAGGCACTGGATCAGCTCTCTACGTTGATGTCATTGGCCACTCCACGAGGACCGGGGCCAGCATACCTCCACTGGATATCACTGTGTCTGTCTGGGACTCAAAAGACAGCTGTACACACACTAATGACAGTTTGGCATACAGCCGGAAAGGACTGAGGGACGGCTTTCTATCACAGGCTACATGTACTGTCCCCTTCCCTAAGGTGATAGATCATGTGACATTGCGGGGGGTCAGTGGTGGGACAGTCA
The DNA here is from genome assembly GCA_963970385.1 of Theonella swinhoei. NCBI lineage: Eukaryota > Metazoa > Porifera > Demospongiae > Tetractinellida > Theonellidae > Theonella > Theonella swinhoei. Next base: position 83,158 of record OZ019955.1, on the reverse strand, counting down.
TCATCCAGGCCGTTATTGAGTACTCAACTCTGTTTTCCAGAGATCACCACTAACTATACCTTACAATTGGGCACACATATTCCTTGCACAGTGTGAGACGTGGACAAAAATCACTAATTTGATGTCATTACATTCCATGAAACTCCTGTCATTATTGTGTTGTTTGGTGCATTAGGCAATCATGACGTCATCTCTTTTTATACATTGTTGATATGTGTTTTGTGTAAACTGACTTTAAATGTTGTTTTTTTTAAAAAGTGAAAGTTTATGTAAAGTGTTCAAAATATAAGATGATTATCAACTATGGAATGCAATCTAATATTGATGAATATCCACCCTGCTCAATGGTCCTAACAGTACAGGAAGTGATGTAATGAGCACAGAAAGTGACTACACACGGAAGACAAAGGAGTCGCTGTGTGTAATGTATCGTACCCAGCGATGGGGGTGGGATATCCCTCCACGTTCAAATACTCTTAGAAACCTAATGTTGAGACCTGCACAGGATTCAACACACATACCTCAGGTGAGTCCATTGACTGGTGTATATAGGGCCTGTCCCTTACATTTGGAAATACATGTGTACAGCACACTACGATATTAGAAGTATGAGAGAAAGACAACCCAGACCCATAACTATGATACAGACCTGACAAACAAGACATACACTAAACAACCTCAGTTGGCTAGGGGTATATATCCATATTACAAACATACACTAGCCAGAAACTTAATATTATGCCAAAGGTTTCGACCACCTAGTGTGGTCCTCTACAGTGGCAGGAGTACGACCACCTAGTGTGGTCCTCTACAGTGGCAGGAGTACGACCACCTAGTGTGGTCCTCTACAGTGGCAGGAGTACGACCACCTAGTGTGGTCCTCTTCAGTGGCAGGAGTACGACCACCTAGTGTGGTCCTCTACAGTGGCAGGAGTACAAAAATAAGAATTAAGTTTCTGGCTAGTGTATGTTTGAAGACATGTAACACACTGACAAGACATCGAGGGACACCATGTACAGTCCATTGCTGGACTGGTGACATACCTGAACATATGTACAGTCCATTGCTGGACTGGTGACATACCTGAACATATGTACAGTCCATTGCTGGACTGGTGACATACCTGAACATATGTACAGTCCATTGCTGGACTGGTGACATACCTGAACATATGTACAGTCCATTGCTGGACTGGTGACATACCTGAACATATGTACATTGGGATCTCAAAATCGAGGCTTATGGCATTGATCTCCCTCTTGGAGGTTTTGGTCACCTCTGACAGGTTGAGCTGTGGTGTGTGTGTGTGTGTGTGTGTGTGTGTGTGTGTGTGTGTGTGTGTATGTGTGTGTGTGTGTGTGTGTGTGTATGTGTGTGTGTGTGTGTGTGTGTGTGTGTGTGTTGTGAGTGGTGTGACTACATGAACTATACCTTCAGTAACAGAATGTGCTCCTCTCCTCCGTGAATATTCTTAAATTTCCACAGAAAACATTTCTCTGGAAATTTCAACTCTGATGTCTGTCCAGGGCCCAGGGACTCGTGGGAGGAGCTTACTATCGCCTTGGGAACTGGAATACGTACTATAACATTAGTAGCATGACTGGAAGGAGAGGGAGAGGGGGGAGGGAGAGGGGGGGAGGGAGAGGGAGAGGGAGAGGGAGAGGGGGAGGGGGAGGGGGAGGGAGAGGGGGAGGGGGAGGGAGAGGGAGAGAGAGTTTTGGGGTGAAATATTTCTAGTTAGTGTCCTCACGTTTTAGAAGGTACTGAACACTTGAGCCGAATGCAGAGCCTCAGAGACCTGTACACATGGTCACATGACAATCACATGACTATCACACGACTACCAGACCACTCACTTGGGGACCTCTCCATCCTCTACTGTGGTGGTGACATGGAATGGAATGGAATTCAGGAACTCACCACTCACTCGATAATTCATAAGTGTGAACTGGACAGGAGGAAATGGCTGCCATGTAAGGAACTGAGCAGCACTCACCACACCTCTCCATCAGGGGCCAGGATACTCAGGCTCCGCTCCTTCTCAAAGTGGTCGAGGTTGGTACTCTCGTGAAAGTTGCAGTCGTCAAGAACAACTGTCCCGTATCCATGACGACGTTCCTCTCGTCCAATAACGAGATCTTCATTTAGCCCCATACGAATCTCTGGAGGATTAGAGTAGTGTAGTATATACTGAATTGACTAGTATACAGAATAGATTACTGAGGGTATACTGACTGACCAGGCTGACCACCAAGAAAATTCCTCATTTGAATGCAACCATCAAGATGAGACCTGAGAACATTCCCCTAGAGAGGAGGGGGGGGGGAGGAGATGGTGTGTGTGTGTGTGTGTGTGTGTGTGTGTGTGTGTGTGTGTGTGTGTGTGTGTCTCACGTGAGGGGCCACTAGTATTGTAAGCCGTTCCAGTAAGTCCACAAATATTTCATTCTTCTGAGCCCTCTACAAGAGAGGAGAGGCCATTACTACAAGCCCTCTACAGACCACCATTACACTCCATGTAATGGTGCCTGAGGGGACACTGACCGAGGATTCAACAGAGGTTGCTATTGGCTTGTTTGCAGCATGAGAGGGCAGGGTTTTCCCTGCTTGCCGTAGTAATGGCTTGTCATAGGTGACATTACATGGCTGGTTGGATATGTAGGACTTGAGGACTTCTGTGGAGGTACCCTGAGGGTAGCCAAAGTCCTGGAGAGGGAGAGAGGGAGAGAGAGGGAGAGAGAGGGAGAGATTTGGAACGCAATATTATGCAATGTAGACTGACCAGCACTTCATCTGACAGTTCATAAATAAGTACAAAGTTCAGTCGTATTGATTCCTCATTAAGAATGCCACAGTAGTCCTTACATACACCTGCGATCCTGGAGAAGAGGGGGAGAGGGAGGAGGGGAGGGAGGAGAGGGGGGACAGAGGGGAGGGAGAGGAAGGAGAGGGGGAGAGGGGGGAGAGAAGGGGGGAGATGGGGGAGAGAGGGGAGGAGAGGGAGAAGAGGAGGGAGAGAATGTAACTAACATCTATGTCTCCCACATACCTCGAGAGGAGCTCTAAGCCAAAAGCTGGGGGAATATTAAATTTTGTGGCCCCCACAAAGTAGAGTCCATTTCTTTTGATGTAAAGGAAGTGCAGCCCGTCTCCTCCGTCCTGTAAAATGACCACCACTCAACCGCCAGTAACACAAGGTGGGAGAGAGAGAGGGACCCTCACCAGGAATGGAGGAGGGTAAGTGCCTTTACTGTCCTTCCAAGTCTTGATCAGTTTAAAGAATATCTCAGTCACTCCTTTGGTTCCCTCTCCACGATCTTCACACTCTTGTCAAGGACACCTCACTCCATCTTGAATCACTACTTCCACATGCAGGCTTGTTGTGGCCTGAAAGCCTAATGACAACCAGGGCTTACTTTATACTATCTAGTGTTGTGTGTGTGTTGGATACAGTCCCTGAACACGATGGTGTCTCCGCGAGGAGAGAGGATGAAGAACTGCGACAACATGACCTTGTATAGCTCCGCCCATAGAGCCAACTATGCGCATGCGCACGTCTAAGGAAGTTGGCTTCAGTTTAATAGGCTTCAGTACGGTATTTGTCGGAGATGGCGTCCCCAAGCCGGCTCCACGACTCTGGAGACCAGAGTCCCTCCCTTCTACATTCGAGACACTGTCCCTACAGTAGCCTCAAGCAGCCCTCTGTGCTGTTTCGCACAATGTTGAGAAATATTGCAGATCAACTGACGACCGAGGAAGTAAGCTCACTAGTGTACATTCATAGCATAGGGAAGAGTGGTAGGGACCCGAACGAGCGACCTACTGCTTTGGACGTGTTTCGATCACTGGAAAAACGTGCCGTCTTCTCCCTGGACTCACTCGAACCTTTGGAAGAAATCTTGGACGGGATCCAGCGCCACGACCTGGTGACCACAGTCGTCAAAGACTTCAAAGTCAAGTTGATAGGTAAGAGGCAGACACATTTTTGCTATGATGAACCAACCGCAAGGCTGCGGGCAATGTTTTACGTGCGTAGGAGGGCATTAAGGCTGCCCCGTCTCGTTGTGCAGGTATCCGTCGAGCTGAGTCAGAACCAGTCTTAGGGGGACATGATCCACCTGACTCTGAACCCTCTGTACCGTTCTCATACCAGGTACCCTAAACATGTCCAGGTGTACTAAAATGGCACGACAAACTGAATAATGGTTTATAAATATTTTAAGGGACAATGTTTATACTAATGAATGTAGTTGAATGTGCAGCCAACAACGGAGGAAGTGTGATGCATATTTCATGTACACCTGCAGCCCACTTCCCCCACCTCCTCCACCTCCCCCATCTCTCCCTGTGGCAGCATGTCCAAACACGAGAAGATGGAGTTGCTACAGACCCTCATGTCAGATCCTGAACTACAGACAGACATCAAGTCCCTCAGACTGGGAGAGGCCAGCCCCACGGACTCCCTCCAATCAGCTCTCTCCACATCATCCGCCCCACAGCCATCCAGAGGATTAATAAGTACACAATCCTCCACTTCTGGCTTCATTTCCTCTCCAGAAGCAAGTCTAACTAGCATGGTTGACTATCGTAAAGAAAATGGAACTTCCACCAGACCTTGTCTAAACACTCAATCTTCCATTGATGGTAATTATAGTCAAGCTCACACAGCTACCATGATGTCCAATTACATTGTTCCATTTGTGCAGGTTTTGTTAATCTGACAACACCTCAAGCTGCTGCTACAGCCACTGCAGGGCCACACCCACCAATCAGCCATCCTGCTCCCCACAAAATGCACTGGAGTATCAACAGAGTTGACCTGGGACAGAAGATTATCATGTGCTGCAACTCGGCTCTAATTAAAGGAGACTTCTCACTTACAGCCAGTGGAATTAAGTTCCGGTTTCGAAAGCCAGTTAGTCTAGTCTTCAAGGTGTACCCATTTGGACTAGGGAAGGACAAAAACCAATCTCTCACACTAGAAGTAGTGGTAGAGTGTCGATCAGAGGAGTTGAAATCCATTGGCTTTCTCAATCTCACCATCCGCCTCTCCATGGAGTGTGAGCCACAGTTCATCTCCTCTAGAACTTGGAAAAGACCACTCAAGACTTTTAGAATCCATGACTTTCTCCCTCATGAAATAATCACTCACAGATCTAGCAAGTCACTAGACTTTAATATAGAGGCCTTCATCACCTTTGACTGATCACTGCCATCTTTCATTACATCAGTTTATTTTTATATGTACATGATCAGGTGACTGAGAGTGTGAGTAAAGTCTTTCCTCGACATATTGTCAGCTTTACTAATATCTGGATCATTATAGACACTGATGATATCGATGTACAGCTACTGGTTACGGTATGATTGAGGCATGTATTGGTGAAGGGGATTTGACACTATATTGTGATGTGGAAGTGAGAAACAAACTCTGGAGATCTGGCCACAACATGTTCAAACTCTGGGTAGGAGAGAGTGCCTTCTTCAATGACGTCAGACTCAGTAATGACTCGTGTTGCGATAGCTTCCTGCTTCTCTTCAGCAAGTCTTTCACCTGATGAAGGAAGGGAGGGATGGGATGGGGGAGAGCCATAATGTGCATATAGCTTGACCTTCGGTGCACTCTATGGAACATTCATTATCAAACAGAACTCACCAGTGAGGGCACTGATGATCTTTTTAATATCCTCAGCACAGATGAGGTTATCGTTATTGAAGTCGTAGATTCTGAAGGCATAGGCGGCCTTCAGGTCCCACGGAGCATGCACGCTGAGGACGGAGAACATGTCCAGGAAATCTTCAAAGTTGAGGCCTTCTTGGTCAGTAGCAAACACCTCACAGAGGCGTTCCTGAATACAAAGTACATTTCGTAAAAAGCTGAAAAGAGGTTATATCTCAATAGGAACTGACTTTGAAGGGATTGTGTTGTAGTTCACGCATGCTCTGTATGTCGAGGAAGCTGAGGCGGGTTGTAACGTCGCCTGTTCTTCTGTCGATTCTGGCTGGGTTCAGGGCGGAGAATCGCCTGTAGAGACGCAGTATCTCCTTCCTAGTAAAGTATGTACATTCCTCGTACTCGTTGAGTTGTTTGTCTGTTAATGGGCGGTGGAAGATATCCATCTCTCACTTGGTTGAGCTTGCTGCAGTTGCTAAGGGGTGGGGCTGCAGGGAAAGTCCCATCTTACTCATCATCCAATCAATTCGCGTGAATTTAAATGAGTGGGAAATTCAAAAATTGCAAACGATGCTAGTGCAAGTGTTTTCCTTATCACGCGCGCGCGCGCGCCGGAGATGACGAATGTAAGGAGAGAGAAGAGAGCGGCTCAGAGTGGCAGAAACTACCGCCATTCCTGTGCGAGAAAGCTCTGCAGGCAGCCGTGCAGAAAGAACTGGCCTCTGCGCACTAGGAAACGTTCCACTAGCTGATGGGTGTGGCTACCTCATGTGTTTGTTTGAGTGTGTGCGGTCACTCTGAGGGAGTGTCCATTGTCCTGGCCTCTTTAGGAAGGCTAGCTCTGTCACCAGGCAACGAGCAATAAGGGTATAGTGGGATCGAAGAGTGTCCCATCAGTGACGTCAGTGACCATTCTCCTCTTACCTCCTCTGTACAGACTTCCCTGGAGTCTGGCCAGGGGCTGTCCTCTACCAACATACATGATGTGGCCAACATTCTGAAGCAGTATCTCCGTGAGCTTCCCTCCCCCCTCATCTTCATAATTGGCTCCTCACAAGACAGTCACCTACCAATACATTCCTTTTTGCCAGTTTCCAAAGTGTACTTTTTCACTGTAATCCACAGTTCATTACACACTTCTTAGAATAGCACACACTCTTACTGTACAGAGAATGGCACAGATCGTGGCCTAGAATACAGAATGTGCTGTACAGTACTAGTGACTGAGGCTAGCAAGCTCTGTCCAGAGGAAGGACAACGTTCCTCCACTTAGCAATCCACCAGCCAAGAAGAATGCCATGATGGTGGATGCTGTCTCCTTATCATCTTCACTGACACGCCTGGGGTCAGAGACCATTGGCTAACTGATGGTACTGTCAGGTGAGAGTCACATGACTTACTGTGGTGCAGTGACCATTGCAGTAGATCCAAGGTAGCCATTAGACAGTCCAAACAGCCATACTAACAGTATGGGAATGATGTCATATTCTGGTACATCAGGGTAGGTGGGGATGAGTGGATTTTTGACCTGTGATAAACAACAGATAATGAAATTAACCAAGTCATTGGTTCTACTCCTCATGATAATAACCTTTACCACAATGGTAATTAATAGATAATGGACTGTAGACAGAACGTGCTTCAGACCTGTTCTTTGCACAAGAGAAAGGCTGGAATGAAGATACATCTTGAGGCACACATCACCAGCAACGACACGTGATGGTTGCCAACCTACACCACAAGATGTGTGGACTCTGGAGCCACAATCAGTGAAATTGGGTACCTGTATCCAGTGAGTGATGTACCTTCCAATCAGATCAGACACATTGAACAATAGGAAACAGACAAGAAGTGGGAAGTAGGTGTCACCTGCAGTGACAGGTAGCACTCTGCACACGTACAATAATGAAGGTATATAGCTGACCAGTCCAGGCAGAATGGCCAGGATCTGCTGATACTATCTGAGAGAGAAGAGCTGGGAAGATACCAATACTGACAGTGAATACCAGATACACACTGACTGCATACCACCACACCTGCAAACAATGACTATTCAAACATGACTCACATCACATGACAAGTGTACCTTCTTCAGTATGGCAAAATAAGATGGGTGGACTTTGAGGTCATTCTGCACTGCAGGCTCCATTGCTTTCTGCTGTTTTTGCTGCACTATTTGTACACTTGACTTCTCAAAATAGAACTGCATAAATGGCTAGGAGATGTGGTATCATACAAGCAATTGTCCCTCATACTGGATGTGGTGCTCACCATTCTATTGAGGAAGTAGACAGAGATAAGGCAGAGGATGATCACCAAACATGCCACTGAAAAGTAGGCATAGGCACTGTCCTTGATGCTCTTATGTGACTCTCCTCCACTGACACTGCTACTGATAACACTGAAGAGAATACTGGCCACAGCAGCAAACACACCACCCACAGCCTGTGGCCACCCCCAGCCATATCATGAACAAGACAGATGATGGCAGTACATGGCCTACCTGACCACTCATAACAGCTGATGTATACTTGTAAGGCAAAACTCCAGCAAAGCCAAGTGTTGAGGATTGGAAAATGGAGGAGGCAGTGTTCATGATGAATACAGACAGCACTGTTAACGCAAAGAACCCATCAGTCCCTGGAGCAAGTGAGAGAAGGGGAGGGAGGGGAAGGGAAGACATTTGATAGCTCAATGGCTAGTTTTTGGTTATTACTTACAGTGACTGACAGGCACAGCCACTAGTCCAGTTGTTAGCAGGAAGAGAACTAACATGACAAGTAGAGACACAACCATGCGGACCCGATAGTGAAACCTGGCAATGGACATGCAGTCAGACCAGACCAAGATGCACACACATACAGACTGACTTGCTCTGCAGCCATATGTTGACTGCTGACATCACAAAGATAGGCAACATGGACGCCACAGTGAACCAGCTCTCAAAAGTTGTATTAAACCCCACACAATGCTCTGAGTGGTTTCCATGGGGACAGGTAAACTTCATCTTGAAGTACTGGAGAGGCAACAGAAGTTGCAACATTACTGTCAGGGAGGCGGGGGCAGTGAGAGACTGACCGGCTGGGCGGTAATGAAGAAGTTCCATGGGAGCAAATGGCCCAATCCGTGAAGAAAGAAGATGACGTAAGCCAGTTGAAACCTGTCCTTAGGCCCGTCCTCAGGTGCACTACTCGGCGATGGCTCTCTTTCACTAGGAGTCTTAAAGGGCATGATCTTGTCTGCATTAAGAGAACGACCACTACCTGGGGTCTTGCGGGACAGTACACTCGCCATGACACCTGCTGCTGCAGTGCCAGTGGTTAGCTGAGCTAACACTCGTGCGCGACGTCACGTGGAGTGCACGTACTAAACATGTGCCACTAAAATTTATCTGCACAAAAGTAAACTGTTAATTTTCTGTCATGGAGTCTGAAGTCTGCACTACTCTACTTCAAGGTGGGAAATACTGTAGAGGGTGTGGCATCCACAACTTTAACTTACTGATGGTCTTGGTCTGGGTGTAGAAACCCACGCCCTGTTAGTCTCGCTAGCCTGATCCTCTCAAAAGCGGGACAAGGTCTGGTACAATTCCTATACTGAACTGGTGCGAGTTTTTCTCTGCGCGATAAGTGGCTGATAACTACAAGTTTACGTAACATGTACACGATAAATCGTAAACGCAGCCCAGCTGCTTGCTGCTGTGTTTACATTAGCGTGTACATGTACGTAAACTTGTGGTTATCAGCCACTTATAATTATCAAAAGTCGGGTACGCATATGCGCGCGCATCACCAGTTTATAGCTAGCGAAATATTTGCTGACCACGAACTCTAAATAGCGCTCACCTGGTTGGCAAAAGCCCGCAAGTAGGTAGTTCAGAGTTGGCTGCTATGCTTATGGCTATCGAAATCGCCACGGAGACCGGCCGGGCTAGGGTTTGTTTCCCCACACTACTTCTAGTGAAAGAAGGTAGATGTGGATTCTAGCAGTGAAAATAAAGGACTGGCAGCCAACAAAACACTCCAGGATCTGTGGAGATCACTCAGTTCGTGTCACGTGTAAGTACTCGAACGATGGAGTAGATTAGCACAAGGTTTTTGAGAGTAACTGAAGCTCAGGCCAAAAAGCGCAAAAAGTTGGTAGAAGCTGCAGCGCTTGACAAGGAGCTTAAAAGAGAAGTAGAAGAGCAAGAGAAAGGGAGTTAGGAGACAGCTGCAGAAGGTCTACTATTACTTAAGCAGTCCTGCAAGACACCGCATGTAAGACTGATGGAGTACAGGGTTCAGCAAGAAGTGGTTTCCTGGAAGCAGATAGCCGGATGTAAAGCCAGTGTAGAACTATATACATTCTTTGAGAAGCTTCCTGCCATCATAAGGCCTTGTACCTTCAGATTCTACTGCTTGGCATGGTAAAATAGTCTGAAGCCTGTGTCCCATCAGTCTTTATGGGGCATTTGTGTTTGTCAACCTTACAGGACTGCTGACTGGCAGCTGTCTGTTGACCGTCTCATGCATGTCGCGGGTTCGAGTCCCGCCTGAGGCAGTTTTTTTCTTTGAAAATAACTGTCTTGGTTTTTTTTCTTTGAAAATAACTGTCTTGGGTGAGTTGAGTTGTATTGTATTGCTTTGTGAGTCTCTTGGTTTGATTATTTCATTCTCTTCTACTTCTCTTTTATTCTCCTTGTCAAGTGCTGCAGCTTCTGCCAACTGCCTTTTCCGGTCAACCCTGCTTCTATGATGTTCTGTGACCCAGGCCTCAGGTTTTAAGGAAGCAAAGTCGGCACGTAGGCAATGTTTTCTGGGTCGTTTGTTCATTAAGTAACCTTGTGCAAATCTACTCCATCGCTAGACGATAGTTTCACATGATACGGCACGAAGTGACCTGCACAGATCCCGTTGCCGGAGTGCTTTGTTGGCTATGTAGTACCAGTCCATTCTTTTCACTGCTAGTATCCACCTTTCCTTCTTTCACTAGAAGTAGTGTGGAAAATGGAAAAACCCGGCTGCTCTATGTGGCGGTTTCATAAGCACATGCACAGCAGCCAACCACCATACATACAAGAGGGTATGATAAGGCTTTGGAATGAGGGTAACTACTCACCTGTTTGCCATAGAAATTCATATCTCCACGGAAAGAGGCCCGGGAACCAGTGAATGAAAACATAGGCAGGAGAACTGGAATGGGGACATTGACTCCGACTTGACCCACATCAGTATCTCCTTCCTAGTAAAGTACTACATTCCTCGTACTCGTTGAGTGTCTGTCTGTTAATGGGCGGTGGAAGGCCGCAGCTTCTAAGGGGGTGGGGCTGCAGGGAAAGTCCCATCTTACTCATCATCCAATCAATTCGCGTGAATTTAAATGAGTGGGAAATTCAAAAATTGCAAACGATGCTTTTGCATTTTCCCTCATCACGCGCGCGCCGGAGATGGACGAATGTAAGGAGAGAGAAGAAAGCGGCTCAGAGTGGCAGAAACTACCGCCATTCCTGTGCGAGAAAGCTCTGCAGGCAGCCGTGCAGAAAGAACTGGAGACTAAGGGCCTCTGCGCACTAGGAAACGGTCCACTAGCTGGGAAGGTATGTGTCCGATGATAGATAGGCCAAAGAAGTATTAAAGTCTTATTCTGTATGGACTGTAAAACATTTCTCCCTCCAGCCTCCTCGACCACCATCACGTGGCAGTGCTGGCAGTGGTGGTCAGTGTTTTGGTGTCTCTCTCACTGCCCCACAACCTCAACTGCTGTTGGAGTCGGCAGATGGGTGTGGCCAGGGGGTGTGGCTACCTCGTGTGTTTGTAGAGTGTGTGCGGTCACTCCGAGGGAACGTCCATTGTCCCGGCCTCTTTAGGAAGGCTGGCTCTGTCACCAGGCAACGAGCAATAAGGGTATAGTGGGATCGAAGAGTGTCCCATCAGTGATGTCAGTTACCACTCTCCTCTTACCTCCTCTGTACAGACTTCCCTGGAGTCTGGCCAGGGGCTGTCCTCTACCAACATACATGACGTGGCCAACATTCTGAAGCAGTATCTCCGTGAGCTTCCCTCCCCCCTGGTCCCCTCCCCCCTCTCCCCAGTACTGCAGGAGGTGTGGTCTCGAGTGGAAGGGAGGGAGAGGGTGGAGCTTGTGATGAGTGTATTGCTCCAGTCACCACCAGCACATGTGCAGGTCAGTATGACATCACTACCTCAGCCCACAGCCATCATGTTGGTCATTCTATCAGATGTTGAGGGAGCTGTGTCTTCTCCTCCACTCTGTGGCTCAGGCAGAGAGCTACTCCCTCATGGGGTCCCACAGTCTGGCTGTTGTCATGACACCCAACATCATACCCACCCATCACTCAGACCCTCTCCTCCTTGACACAGCTCTCAGGACTCACACAGGTACCTCCCTCCCTCTCTCCCTCCCTCTCCCTCTCCCTCCCTCTCTCCCTCCCTCTCCCTCTCCCTCTCCCTCCCTCCCCCCCTCTCTCTCCCTCTGCTCCAACCAGTTTTGATTATGTGTGCAGGTATTGTCCAGCTGTTAATTGACCACGCCCACCTCATCGGACTGGCACCTCCACATCTGATAAACATTGCCAACCAAATAGCCAAAGAGAATGACGACTTAACGAGCAGGAGTGATGACTCGTTAGAGGGGAGATTGGACGAGATAAAGGAGGAGGGAAAAAGAAGGCGGGGATCTGTAACAGGTGAGGCTAACTCCACCTAGCACACTTACATTATGTGTTGGTACCCACACTCTACCCAATGTTGGTACTCCAGATAGGGTGCTGGGATGGGGAACAAAGCTGATGAGCACCATAGGAAGTGTATCACGTGACCTGGGCGGAGGAACACGTGACCAAGACCACACCCACTCCCCTGTCCACTTAGGGAACCCAGGAGCAAGGTCTGAGCAGTATCTATTTGCCCCATCCCTGCCCACCAAGACACCTCACCAGACCCCCCACCCCCTGCCCACCAAGACACCTCACAGCCACAAGAGACGAAGATCATTCCTTGGGAAACGCAGACACACAGATGGTCGCCATGCCAACAGACAGAAATCAATGTTTTCAAATCCGTTCCGAGGAGTTTGTGGGGAATTTCTGCGCCAGGGGCCCACCAGGTGAGGCATTGTCGTCTCATGCAGTGGTAGTAACAGTGATTACCTGTCTGTCTAACTTCCAGAGGTTCAGAGCGAAGGTTTCCATGGCTACAGGGCAACGGCCCCTCTACTCCTGGTCCCAATGTGCAGTTGGTGAGATTTGGATCCAGACCATCATCGCAGACAGGTGCGGATAGAGCACAAGTGTCAGTAGTGGTAGCTATAACTGTCTCTGTGTCCCTGTCTGTAGGTGGCTCAGAACAGGATGGCAGTAGCCCCACTACCAATACTGACTGTCCTGTTCTCACCAATGGCCCAGCCCTCAGTCCAGTCATTGGTAACAGATCTCTGTTAGCCTCTGTGTCAGAGGAGAGCCTGCCCCCTGCCGGAGGGGGGGAGGGGGGAGGGGGAGACACTAAGGTGAAGGTGCCCCAGACGTATGCCGTAGGAAGGACCCACTCTGGGAAGAGGATGAGGTGTGAGGTGGACGGAGGGGGAGGGGGAGGGGGGGAGGAGGGGTGTGCAGTCAAGAGAAGACACACCCTCTACACATCCAAATCTCAGGAAGGCTACGCCCACTTGGGGGGCATTCGAGCCAGCAAGTCTGAGACAACCATGCGATTGGACTCTGACCCTAGGATAACCACAGGATTCTCATTTTCAAGACCCACTCCACCTTGTGGGACCCCACGTGAGCCCATGGCTGTTCCCATGGTAACAGATGAGGTATCCACAGTAACAGAGCCATCAGTTTCTAATCGACCTTTCACCTTCTCCAATCCCAGAAAGTACCCTGCCAAACAGTGTGTGGTTGCCAATAGCAACATCACTGCTCAAGAATGTGTTAAGACTGTTACCAGTAGTGACAGGGTGTTCGGTGTGTCTCCCATCCCTTATCTCCCCGAGATACCTCCACAACCCCTCGCAACACAACAGAGCTCTAGTTTCTGTGCCCCCCTCACCCCTGCCCCCCGTGGGCCCCCACTCCCCCGCCAGCTGAACGAGGGATTCCTCCTCACACCATTCCCCCTACCTCCTGCGTCCTCCCCCTCCCCCAATCTCCTGGAGAAGATCAGCTCGGAACTAGTCGAGAGACACAAATACTCACTGGCCACACCCCTAGCCACACCCACTCTACTCTCCACTAATGAAGTGGCAACAGTTAACAGCAGTTACCAACAGGCAATCTACAGTCAGTCAGAACTTGGGGACCTTCTTCCTCATGTCAAGCCAGGCCCTCTGGAATTTAATGCTAGTATTGAACGTGATGAGGACATGCTGGAGGGGTCAAAGGTCATGCAGGAAGTATCCTTCAGTTTTGAACTAAACTCTAACAGTCACCATGGCAACAAAAGGCACACTCCACCCCGTCCTCCCCTCTCCCAACTCCCCTCGACCCCCTGGCCAGCTGCTAGCATACTGCAATTTAAACCACCCAAGGCCCCCCTGCAGAGGAAATTTGCACTAACCCCCCTACTACTCCAGGGGCCACGTTTCACTGACTTGTCCTCTCCATTTGTTACAATTGATAGACCGGGCAAGAAGACACCAAGAGTCACTAGGTAAGGTAGAGAGAGCTTGACCACATGTACATGTACACAGTTGACCAATCTCCCTCACCCTCCCTCTCTCTCTCCCTCTCCCTCTCCCTCTCCCTCCCTCCCTCCCTCTCTCTCCCTCCCTCCCCCCCTCCCTCTCTCCCTCCCTCTCTCTCTGCAGGAGGGCACAGATGTATGTAATCCCTTCATCTTCCTGTGACAATGGAGACAAGGAGAATGTGTGTGGTGGTGATGATGGGAGGGAGTGGATTGTGTGACATTCTGTGACCATTAGTTACATACTAGTCTTGTAATAGTGGGTGTGGCTTATATTTCTTACCATTGTTTCACAAAGTACATATGGTTACCATGGAAATACACTCATGATATAAACATTCATGTTGCCATGGAAATTATACCATTGCTATAGTGGAATTAGTGGAATGCCAAAATTAACAAAGAAGTGTAAAAATTAAAAATTTCAGTACAGCAACAGCAAGACTACTAGTAGTAATACACATGATGTCATTTAGTATGATGTCATTTAGTGTCATAGAAATGTTTTTCTCCAAATATGGTCAGTCAATGGAGAGATCGGGGAACATCTGGACACGATATTTGTAGACTATCTCATACTTGACCCACCTCTCCGGGCTGTGGCCTTCCGCCTTGAATGTACGGATCTGTAGAGGATGAGAGAGAGAGGGAGGGAGGGAGGGAGAGAGAGAGAGAGAGGGAGGGAGGGAGGGAGAGAGAGAGAGAGAGGGAGGGAGGGAGGGAGGGAGGGAGGGAGGGAGGGGGAGGGGGAGAGGGAGAGGGAGGGAGAGATAATTCATCACAAGTTGACTGTACACTGACACATGACATCACTGTACTAGTGGTACACCCAGTCACCATGGTGATATAGACTGACCTCCAACCCTGTGGAGCTGCCAGGGATAGTGTAGGTTACTTCGCAGTGTTCATCAGATATGGCTGGTTTGGGCATAGCTGTTTGGGAGAGAGGAGATACAGTAGTAGTCTTATTACAGTATTAATCACAGGGGCTCCCCATCAGATTGACATACTGACCTTGTTTCAATTGGATATCACATCTGAAGGTGTGAGGGGCATCTGTCCTCAGGTAATGGCCGATCCTCCATACCACAGCCTCATGTTCAGACTCATACTTGGCTGACCCCATGTGAACCTACATCACAGGTAACAGAGGGTTAATGTACACTACCAAATAAGGCCTACATCACAGGTAACAGAGGGTTAATGTACACTACCAAATCAGCCCTACATCACAGGTAACAGAGGGTTAATGTACACCACCAAACCAGCCCTACATCACAGGTAACAGAGGGTTAATGTACACTAACAAATAAGGCCTACATCACAGGTAACAGAGGGTTAATGTACACTACCAAATAAGGCCTACATCACAGGTAACAGAGGGTTAATGTACACCACCAAACCAGCCCTACATCACAGGTAACAGAGGGTTAATGTACACTAACAAATAAGGCCTACATCACAGGTAACAGAGGGTTAATGTACACTACCAAATAAGGCCTACATCACAGGTAACAGAGGGTTAATGTACACCACCAAATCAGCCCTACATCACAGGTAACAGAGGGTTAATGTACACCACAATTCAGCCCAACTCAACTCCACAGTATCTGAGCTAGTACATACATTATACAGCTGCTCCAATAATGCCAACTTAGTGTGGGAGACTGGTACCTGAATTTGGGCCGATGAGCTCCGTATCTTTCTCCTGAAGCTGCCTCTTAGGGCACTGGTGGACTGGACTGACCTCTTGCCCCCGAACTTGGTGTCGGCTAGGAACAGTCCCGACCAGCTGGAAGGGATGGGGAACTTGAACATCAAGTCAGTGATGGGCTCGACACGGACGTTGAATTTCTTGCGAACTGCAAACTTTGCTGTGAGAGAGACAGTATTGCGGGCCTCGTTGAACTCCATGAGGGCTGTCACAGTGATGGGCGGGGACTTGTATGGCTCTACACTGGCTCGGAGGACTTCGAAGGGGTATCCATCGATGGGTGTGAAGACCAGCTCCCTGGAGGTCTTGTACTGCTGCTTGTCGACACAGGGATGGAGTACCACATCACTGAGCCTCACCTGGCGGGACATACTGGTTGTCATTCCTCCCCTCCCCAGTAGCAGGAGGGCCTCAATGTCATTTAGTACAATACGGCACTGAGGGAGGTCAGAGATGAAGGCCTGGAGGTAGATCCTGTTGAGGGAGCGTCGTTCCAGAACAGCTCCGTCACAGTTCATGAGGATGTCCGCCTGGTCTTTCACGTCAACAAACACCTCGTTCATGCGATAAGCCACACCCACCTGGCGATTCACCGGCAGCTGGCGGATAGCCTCGTTGATGGTTTCCGACAGACTGTGGACCACAGTCAGATCGGGACAGCCCATTTTGACGATGGTGTGAACACGGCTCACATGATCAACAAACAGCCACCGCTTTAATGTCCTCTTCTCTTGTATCCTGGTCTGACGGAGCTTAATCTACAGGAAACCACACCCACATGTAATTAGCTAGACAAGGCAGTGTGTGTATATGTTACCTGGTGGAGCTTAGTCTTCCGGTCATAATGTCTTGAGATTGGGTCAGTGATAGTATGGTTATGGCTGAGGCGAATCTCGTGCAGAGGTGGGGAGAGAGGAGGGGAGGCTGTTGCAGAGGAGAGAGAGGGAGGTGTTGTCTTCTTGATAACCAACTCCCCACTCTTCACCTGGATGATAACTGGGAGCCATTTGGTACTGGAGGAGATTAAGGAGATATGCCATACCAGGTCAGAGGTTTGAAAGTGAATGTCAAATGTTGGTACACATAATGTTTGCTAAATATGAATGATGAGTAAACACCACAGAGCTATTGACAGTACTAGAGTGAGATGTGGAGGAGAGGGTGTGGAGTGATAGTAACTAATAGTGATACATTCCTCATTGAACAATGCACAATGCCCTCCACCAATTGCTATGGAGCCATTACTGACTGACAGGAGATACTGGACTACAGGAGGCCCATTACTGACTGACAGGAGATACTGGACTACAGGAGGCCCATTACTGACTGACAGGAGATACTGGACTACAGGAGGCCCATTACTGACTGACAGGAGATACTGGACTACAGGAGGCCCATTACTGACTGACAGGAGATACTGGACTACAGGAGGCCCATTACTGACTGACAGGAGATACTGGACTACAGATATACTGACTATTACTGATTATAGGGGACTAACTTGTGTACATGCTCATTCTAAATATGTGATGTGGAGTGTGTGCCTAGAAGGTTTGTGGTGAGAGGGGCATCCAGTAAGAAGCCAGGGACCCCCAACACTTGGTGACCACATGCAGTCTACAGAGGGAGGGAGACCACACAAACATTGGACTTGTCAAAACTGAAGCCCCACATGTCACCAAGCCTGTCATGAATTCCATGACTGATGAATGGTTGATAGGCAGGCTTTACACTTGGGAGATGAAGTAATGGCCTGTCACAACTGGCACACACACACACACACACACACACACACACACACACACACACACACACACACACACACACACACACACACACACACACACACACACACACACACACACACACACACACACACACACACACACACACACACAGCCTCACCACCTCCCCACCCACTGACATACAGTCAGTCAGTCCATACAGTAATAACAATCAACACTGCACAGCTTGCAGCCAACTCTCAAACCACAACATTGTCCCCCAACTCACCGTGTCCCAGGGACTCGCTTGTTCATCTTCACAAACACCTGCCATTCCCGCTCCACGTTGTAGCGACGACTCAACTCATCTTCGTTAACAAAGGGACCAGCTCCTCTCAATGTATCACGATCAAGACTGGTATTGCTCAGCCTTCTCTGTTGTTTGAGAGCATCTACTATCTGTACCTTGCGATTGGCTGTGGCTCTCATACTCTGTGTCTGACGGAAGGGAAGGTTCTCATTCCGATACTCCCTGTCATCTACGTCCATTCTGGGAAGGGAGTCCTCATCCAGTGCGGTCCATCCTGTGCTAACTAGAGCATCTGCTGCACAGACCGCACCAGTGTCATCCCCTCCAGCACCCCCTGTACCCTCGGAGGTACCGTTAGGCTCCCCCTCTCCCTCCCTCTCCTTCTCTCCCGATGACTCAAATGTTTCCCAGGTTGATTTTGAGGCGGCTGGCTCAAATTGCTCCCATGTACCTGTTGTCTTGGCAACAACAGTTTCATCGTTGCCCTGTGCCCCATTTGTCATGACGATGTGTTCATCTTGTCCACCTGTGGAGGAGCTCTGCTCGACACGTGTCACTCCATGTCCATTCTGACCCAGACTCTCATCATCTGACCCAGGGCCAGTGTCGTCCAGCTCTCCACTTACAGTTGATGTGGTTGAGAACTGGGGGCTGATTGGCCTGTCTGTCTCTCTCCCTCCCTCCTCCCCTCCTCCAAGGTCCTCTACTCCACCGTTCACCTCAGCTTGTGGCTCGGAGTCAAAGTCGTGGAAGAAATCAGACGGAAGGGGCTGCGGCAGAGGATCCACGGAGCTTGATTCAGCCATCGCTACTAGTAAGATCGTCGACAATGGCGGCACACGGAGTAGCTGTGGAGAGAATATCACTTTAGTAAATGCCAACAGGCTCACTACCGCTATCTTCTCAACAAGGAATTGTTATTTTTGGCCTGAGGATGTTGACATATCACTGGTAGCTAGTAGCTAGCTAGACTCTATATCTAGCACACGTACACCCACATACCTACATACCTGCAAGTTTAGAGAAACAACTACAGACCTTACCTTGAGCTGTGTAAGACAGCCGCCACACCCTGTCACTTTTAGTTACTCACGCTATATTAGAACCACAGGTATGTGACCGCCCCGTGAGTGATAATTAACAACTGTGGAATGCTTTATACATCACCGAGACTGTCTGGTACCTAAGCATAGTATCTATGCTGGTATTGAGTCCTGTGCAAAGAAGCTTTATGTACACCTGAATCAACCTGCCAGCAGTGGCGTAGCAAGGGAATGCTTTACGGTAGGGCACGTCATAGCAAATTGTGCAGATTCAGACCCTCAAATTTTAGTGAATACTGTCCCCCCGGACATTATTCACTGGACAGTATTCACTAGCGAATACTGTCCCCTCCCAGAAGTATTCAATATCACGCCAGCACTCACACGATGTTGGCAAGCGAATCGCAACAGCGCATTATTTTATTCTCTCTCTCTTGGTGTGTCACATAGAGGAAAAGATCAATTATCGGACGGCATGTACGTCGGACACTTTTTGTGCGAAGCTTGTACGAGCTACGTCAGTAAGAGTACTACCAAAATGTAGGCCAATGATAGTGTACAAAAGAGAAAAATTGCCGCATTTTTTCGAGCTTCACTCGTGAAGCGGCGCATCGCGGAACGTAGCGTCCGAAGTAATCAATGATCGGCCTTTTTTATCTATCGTCGGACACCTCGCTAAAATGACTGATATGTCTGTGTACTAGAACGAAAATGTGTTTTATATTTACTGTTATCTAGTACCACTTAGTATATACAGTGCAGAAATGGATGCCTTCTCGGTTTTGCATGCACAGATGGGACGAAGTGCATTGGTTACGCGATCAATGTTCGGCCACGCAAAACTGTTTTTTGATCATAAAAGCTGCTGTGAACATATTTATTTAGTCTTATAAATTTTACAGGGTTATACTAGTGTTCTACTGTCTACCAACGACAATGTTTTTACTGAAGCTCGTTGTCTATTCTTTAATCCCAATAATTAATTTTAGGATTAAAAAATGGACAACGAGCTTCAGTGAAAACATTCTCATTGGTAGACAGTAGAACACTTGTATAACCCTGTAAAATTTATAAGACTAAATAAATATGTTCACAGCAGCTTTTATGATCAAAAAACAGTTTTGCGTGGCCGAACATTGATCACGTAACCAATGCACTTCGTCCCATCTGTGCATGCAAAACCGAGAAGGCATCCATTTCTGCACTGTATATACTAAGTGGTACTAGATAACAGTAAATATAAAACACATTTTCGTTCTAGTACACAGACATATCAGTCATTTTAGCGAGGTGTCCGACGATAGATAAAAAAGGCCGATCATTGATTACTTCGGACGCTACGTTCCGCGACGCGCCGCTTCACGAGTGAAGCTCGAAAAAATGTGGCAATTTTTCTTTTTTGTACACTATCATTGGCCTACATTTTGATAGTACTCTTACTGACGTAGCTCGTACAAGCTTCGCACAAAAAGTGTCCGACGTACATGCCGTCCGATAATTGATCTTTTCCTCTATAACATCTAAAATTAACTCCCTTGGACTCTGCCTGCCAACCCACTAAACTTAGATAATACTGCCGGTGTCATAAAAATTTGGGGACCCCATGAGAATGGGGACGCCCCGTCCCCATATTCCCGGTAAAATGGGGACACCTAGCTGTGACTGTGCGGTACAAGCGTTCTGCGACGAGTGGATTTTAACGTCAAGGCATAATAGAGGGAAGGCAGGGTTGCTGACCAAGCTGAAATATGGCCTGTGTCAGTGAGAGGTGCAGACGCGGTACTATTAAAATAGCATACTGCGACGGGCCGATTTTACGCGTCAAGATATGCATGTACGTACGTACGTAGCATATTAGGCATGGCTATGTTGCTTGCAAATACGGCTATAAAATTCGACGGAATTCGCTGTATCTGTTAACAGAAACAACCAAAGATGGGAGACCAAACTACAACGAGACGACGAAAGATATTACGGAGAAGACAGACGGCAAGACAATGGAATGAGATACGTACAATGGAGATGGGGTGATGCTCGTCTGGAGTGGTTTTGCAATGGATGTGTTTAGTTGCATGTTAATCCTTATGCCACTATTATATGCACTATTATGCTGTATTCACTAATAGTAAAAGCGGGGTTCTCACGAGGGGAGGAATGGTATCGTTGTATTAACACAAGAACAGCTTCCGTAGACCTATTGATTCACCACACTGCACGACAGTAGTAGATCTAGATCGTTGTATAAACGTCATTATGCATGCATACAAGAACAGCCTCCGTAGACCACCAGCTTCGCCACTTTATTGAAGGTTCCTGGTCAGTATGCTTGAGACTGAAGGCAGGTTGTGTCTCTCTTGAAGAGACCAGGGCAGATAACCAACCATTATTTTTTCATTTTTTTTCGTGAAAAATTTTTTAATTAATCAAAGTCCTTCATTTTTATTGCTTCAGTAGCCATGATAGAAGAAATTTTAATTTTTTTATATAGACTTGTGAATTAACTAACCGGCGAAAAAAGCGTGCGCGCGTACTGTACATGTTGCAGCTAGGACTGAAGCGGTACGTGAAGCGGTGAAATGGCGTCCAAGTTCTCTGGGCTGTCTTGAGTCTTCTACTTAATTAAAAAATCGTGTTTGTACTTGATGTTGGTGTACATGTGTGATCGTTGGATCTTCGAAACTGTCATTGTGGTGACAGCCGGCGGTATTATCTAAGTTTAGTGGGTTGGCAGGCGGAGTCCAAGGGAGTTAGTCACTGCGATGTCAAGGACGGGTCTGCAGTGTGTGGTGCGGTCAAGCTGCTCAGAGTTACGAAGCTCTTTATGGCCTGTATGATCTGGGTTCAGTGGGTTGGCAGCCTACACGTCATTGCGGCAGAGTTCGATGGATTAGAGGAAAAGATCAATTATCGGACGGCATGTACGTCGGACACTTTTTGTGCGAAGCTTGTACAAGCTACGTCAATAAGAGTGCTACCAAAATGTAGGCCAATGATAGTGTACAAAAAAGAAAAATTGCCGCATTTTTTCGAGCTTCACTCGTGAAGCGGCGCATCGCGGAACGTAGCGTCCGAAGTAATCAATGATCGACCTTTTTATCTATCGTCGGACACCGCTAAAATGACTGATATGTCTGTGTACTAGAACGAAAATGTGCTTTATATTTGCTGTTATCTAGTACCACTTAGTATATAGTGCAGAAATGGATGCCTTCTCGGTTTTGCATGCACAGATGGGACGAAGTGCATTGGTTACGCGATCAATGTTCGGCCACGCAAAACGGTTTTTGATCATAAAAGCTGCTGTGAACATATTTATTTAGTCTTATAAATTTTACAGGGTTATACTAGTGTTCTACTGTTTAGCAACGACAATGTTTTTACTGAAGCTCGTTGTCTATTCTTTAATCCCAATAATTAATTTTAGGATTAAAAAATGGACAAAGAGCTTCAGTGAAAACATTCTTATTGGTAGACAGTAGAACACTAGTATAACCCTGTAAAATTTATAAGACTAAATAAATATGTTCACAGCAGCTTTTATGATCAAAAAACCGTTTTGCGTGGCCGAACATTGAACCGAGCTCTGCAACCCACGCACAGCAAAAACCGAGAAGGCATCCACTTCTGTACTGTATATACTAAGTGGTACTAGATAACAGTAAATATAAAACACATTTTCGTTCTAGTACACAGACATATCAGTCATTATAGCGAGGTGTCCGACGATAGATAAAAAAGGCCGATCATTGATTACTTCGGACGCTACGTTCCGCGATGCGCCGCTTCACGAGTGAAGCTCGAAAAAATGCGGCAATTTTTCTCTTTTGTACACTATCATTGGCCTACATTTTGGCAGCACTCTTATTGACGTAGCTTGTACAATCTTCGCACAAAAAGTGTCCGACGTACATGCCGTCCGATAATTGATCTTTTCCTCTATGTGTATTGACCTATTATCTCAAGGATGGGTCTGCAGTGTTAGTGCGGTCAAGCTACTCAGAGTTACAAAGCTGACTGTTATATACGTATACTGTGTTGTCAGGTGTTGACTGGTCAACCATGTGTCTATAGGCCTATAGCTACATGTGTATGGGTGTTGTAACATGGACTTTATCATGTGCCAGAAGTGTTATATTCCTCTTTCCAGACCTTCTGCGGTGCGCGTATGCATGCTGCATGGGTTTACTCATGCGTATGCAAAAAGATCCACGCCTAGAAGCCTATGGTCTTCGGCGAAGTAATTACCAAATGAAGACCCTCCTCAGCAGTTGTAGGCCTATGAATAATTCTATGACGTCAGATTAATCACCTGGCAACGAGTTGCTGAGCGTGGGTTGCAGAGCTCAGCACTACGTACGTAACGTAGGCTGTGGAAACTGTCATGGCCTATCCTGGAGACGGCTATAAGATGTCCAACTATGGACATAAGACATACACTCACGAACAAACGAAGGAGCAATGGAGGGAGAGTTGTACCAGAGAGCACAGAATAGCCACCACCCACGGAGCTACCAGGAAGGCGAGAGAGACCAGCCGCCAGCTGGACCTCAGTAAGACCGAGAACTACTTCAATACTCGTAAAACTCACCCCAACGTGTCCACCTACGACCGTTCCTTCCATATTGTGGAAGGCTACTGCAGCAAACTGAAGAGAGATGATCTGCAACATACACAAGTAAGCTACTGCAGGACACTCTCGCCTCAACCACCATAGGCTACATCTAGTTGGATACATTGTGCATATTGCGTTACTGCAGGGTCTGGATGTGGTAGGTGAAGAGTCATGCAAGGCTGTCCCAGTACTAGCTAACTCCGTGTATGGCCACAGACCACCTCTGGAGACCCCTAACAGAGCACACGTGAGGGTCGGGCTAGTCAGGAGAGAGTTTTACAGAGCCACTGGCGTCAACATTGGACAACAGTGAAGTACATTCTACCACACATACACACAGTCATGTGGACTACACATTTTAATGCTGCCCAGTAGAGTAGTAGCAGTGTATATGTTTTCATACTCCTCCCTATACATGTTATAGAGTTACAATAAAGTCAGGAGGTTCGTGTAATGTGCTAATAGCTACGTCCAAAGAGAGTGTATGACTTTGCCACTGCCCCACAGCCTGGTCGTACACAGAGGGTGCCTGGAGCCAGGGGTCGTGGGGGTTGAAATGGAATACACAGGGCCTTAGCCCCCATGGAAGGAGCCCCAACTTCTACCACCTCATCCCTGAAGGGGGCGGGGGGGGAGGGGTAGTAGAGGGGGATGAGGGCAGTAGTGGGTGATGGGACTGTACCTTGCACTCTCCTTCTTAAAGAGGTCCTCACAGGGCATCTGCTCACAGTATGGAGCCAACAGGAGCTGCTTGTTGTCGAGAGCCTCACACACCTCCTCCCAACTGTCCACCACAGCCACTCCCTTGTCCAGGTCAGCCTTAGCTCTATACACAACACACATACAACTATAGCCACTGACAGAGCAGTGTGTAGGTAGCCAGACCTGTCAAATAGTTGCTGTTGAATCAGTTCCAGTGTCTCGCGAACCTTGTCCCCCAGCTCAGTGTGGCCCACAGTCACTCGACTGGTACGATCCACCCTGCTCACTAGGACATACTCATCATGCTCCTGCTCTCGAGGACCAACCTCCACACGGAGGGGAACACCCTGTACATTACATCATAATGACATCACATAATATGACAGTGTAAAGGTCGACCTTCAGCTCCCAGTGATTGAACTTCCACCCCGGAGAGTAGTTGTCACGGAGATCACAATGGACACATATTCCTGCTGACTTTAGACTAGCCGCAGTGTCTTTACAGTAGTCAATCAGATTGCTGCGATCTTGGTCAGAGAGAGAGGCTGTAATGCCACATGGGATTACCACAACCTGAATGGTGGCCACTCTGAGGAGGGAGAGGAGACACTAACGTGCCATTCAAGAGGTGATGTACCTACCTAGGGGGTAGGATGAGCCCAGCATTGTCTCCATGCACCATTGTTAGGACTCCAATGGACCTAGTTGTGAGGCCCCATGAGTTCTGATAGGCATACTCATGTTCCCCTTCCTAGTACAGATAACAATATTCATAGTGCACTTGCAGCAGTTGTGGTTTCAAGTAATTACCTTTTCAGGATGCTCAAACACAATACCGAACATCTTGGAGAAGTTCTGTCCCAAATGATGCGATGTAGCTGCCTGGAAGTGGTACCTGGTGAACAACATGTTAACCTCCTATTAGCCCCACCCCCTACCTGTATGCCCCTCCCACTAGCAGCAATGTAAGCCTCAATAGTTGTGGTATATTCGCCACCTGCAAATTTCTCCTTCTCTGTCTTGCGACCAGGTATGACAGGGATAGCCAGCAGCTCCTCATACACTCTCTGATACAGCTTTAAAATAGCCATTACCTGCACACAGTGGGGGAGGGGACTACATATTATGTCACAACATGGAGCAAGTGACGGTCACCTCTTCCTCTGCGTCTGGTTTATTGGCAAATGTACCGTGTCCCTCTTGCCATAGGAACTCACGGGTCCGTAGGAATGGCTGAGGGTGTTTGAACTCCCACCTCTGGGAACAGGGACACAGACACATACTCCCATACTCCGGTATATCCATTCCCGTTCTCACATACCACTACATTACACCACTGGTTCATTCTAATGGGGAGGTCCCTGTGGGATTGAGTCCATTTGGCAACGGCAGGGTACATGACGGTCTCTGAGGTTGGCCGGACGGCTATTGGCTCTGCCAGCTCCGAGTTACCACTCCGTGTTACCCAGGCAACCTGAAATAATACTTTAATCACTGAGCAAGCCAATCAGTGGTGAACCCTGACCTCTGGAGCAAAATCAGAAATATGATCCTCCTCCTTCTCCAGAGCTGACCGTGACACAAACATCGGGAAATAGACGTTCTGCACACCCAGCTCCTTAATGGCCGCATCAAAGAAGGCTGAGGTAGGGAAAGAGAGAGAGAGAGAAGGCCTCGCAGGAGTGAGGGGTGGGGGTATATACCTTGTATCTTCTCCCAGATGGCAAAGGACCAGGGCCTCAAGATGTAGCAGCCACTTACGTCATAATACTCCACCATCTCAGCCTTGGTGATGACCTGGGTGTACCAGTCTGACAGGTTTTCCTCCTTCTTAGCTTCCAGTCCTAGTCTGTGGAATGGAATAAGGACAGAACATCAGTACAGGAATAGGACATGTCCCTTCACAGAGCTCACCTTGTTTGTTTCTTCCGTCCCGTGTCACCATCAGCCCCGCCCACTTTCTGGGGAGCCACACTCTCTTTCCCCTTCTTCCCCTTGGGAGGTTTCTGCTGAGCAGGGATCTTGGACTTTTTCTTCCCCGACCCCCCTGCGAGGTCTGTCCCAGTGAGGGCCTTGTACTGGGCCTTCAAACTGAGCAGTGTAGCTACCTCTGCATCAAGGACAGCCTGTAACACACACACCTCATGAGGTTAGTCATTGAGGATGGCTGAAGGAGGGGTACCTTGTCAGCTCCAGTGGCCTTCAGTCCTCTGACCTTCTCACCCTGAGACTCCACCCTCTCCTTCAACTCCTCTGCCGACGAGTCCTTGGGGGTGGAGTCAGGGGATGTGGAAGACCTGGACCTCTTGGCTGGCTGTTCTGGTTGTGTTGGGCCATCAGCCTTCTTTTTCTGAGTAGGAGATCACATGACAATCAGCCCAACATGGTCCCATATCACATGACAATCAGTCACACTAGGTCCCATATCACATGACAATCAGTCACACTCAGTCCCATATCACATGACAATCAGTCACACTCAGTCCCATATCACATGACAATCAGTCACACTAGGTCCCATATCACATGACAATCAGCCGACCTTGCTCCCAGAGGTGGGCATGGCCTTGGTATGGCCGTCTGGAATATTGAAGAGGACACAGGGAGACTCCACACCAGAGTGAATGGAACGGGGACGGTACGGCTCGTCACAGATGAAGAAGCCACGCCTCTGTAGCTGGATGATGTCACCTTTCTTCAGTCCCCTCAGCTGGGGGTCACCCAACATCTCATAGGATGCCTGAGGAGGAAACAGGGACATGGTTGCCTGGGATGCAAGTGTTGCCATAGTTACCATGGAGTTATAGTTGATGTAGTCCTTGAAGTCGTCATCAGGTTTCAACACTCCCTTAGTGATGACATTTTCATAGTGAACACATGCAGTGGGTGTGGTCTGGGCGTGGCTAGTCTGCGGTAGCCAAGTTAGCTTCTGAGTGTTCTTATAGTCAGTGACCTCCAGAGCCTGTCTGGCCGCAATACACGTTACCTTGCCACTATCACCCCTAGCAACGTGAGGGTGTGATGTGGAGGAGAGGGGAGGGGGAGTGGAGGGAGGATTGTGGTAATGGCTGACATTACCTGGTGACCTTGGTGACAGTGACATTGCCCCAGTTGAGAAGTGTGACTGTCTCTCCCTCGGACAAGGTCTGGGCATCAGCTCCTTCAATGTACACCTTCTCTGAGTACCACACCTCCTTCTCTCCCACCTCTGGATTCTGAGATCACATAATCATCACATGACTATCATGTGACCTGTACATAACAGACCTTGGGATGTTTGGGCTGCATCCTCATCTCTTCCTTGGCCCCCTCCACTGTCATGGTAACAACCTCTGCTTTCAGGAGTGCAACATAACGAGGGGCAATTGGATCAATGACCCTGGGGGGCAGGGGGTGGGGGTAAAATTCCCCCCTAGCAGAAGGTAGTTACATACTTGCGATTACAAGCCCATATCTTGTCCCACTCCATGGTGACCACAGCCCTGGAGGAACCCTGGGCTACAATGAAGTCCTTCAGCCCCTGAATGGTCATCCCATGTCGCAGGACCCCCCTCACTGTGGGGAACCGGGGGTCATCCCTGGGGGGGGGGGGTATATATCACCCCGAGGTCTAGAAAGAGGGGGTCACACTAACCATCCAGAGACAATTCCTTGGTCCACTATCCACCGAAGCTTCCTCTTTGAGAGCACTGTGTTCTGAAGGTTGAGCCTACTGTATTCATATATGTGAGGCTCACGGAGACCTAGTGACTTCAGCATCCAGAAATATTGGTCGTCCCTGGAGATGAATATATCAGTGTTTATGAATGGAAGCTCCACCCCTAGCCACACCCACCTATCATGGTATTCAGTGGTGCGCAGTACATGGGTGATTCCCTCGATGCTGTCTACAATGGGGCAAGCAAAGTCGTAGGTTGGGTAGACTCTGTGGAGGAGGGAGACTTGTTACAACGGGGGGCTCCACACCTCACAGGGCCACATACTTGTACTTGGTGCCAGTGCTGGGATGAGGCTCCAACTTGCACCGGTACAGAGTGGGGTCACGCATACAGCCATTGACTGACTGATAGTCTATCATAGCTCTCAGGCAGCACTTCAAACCGACCTCTGACCCTACCTTCATCTCCTCCCACAGGGACAGATTCTTCTCAATAGCTGTAATATCAAACATGAGTCATTACATCATAATGATGTAATGTCACTCACAGTTGTCTCTGCAGGGAGACTTGAGGCAGGCCTCCCTATCACTCTTCATCTTGTCTGGGGGCGTGTCATCAACATAGGCTTTTCCCTCTCGAATAAGGTTATCTGCCATACTAATGTACAGGTCAAAGTAGTCACTTGTACGAGAGAACATGTCCGGCTTTATCTGGATAATTAATAGATTACATCATTATGATGTAATCAATCAGGTGATAAGGAATGTACCTCCAACATCTCCAGGTCCTCCAGTATGATCTGAGGGAGTGACAGCCGTCATCACATGTCAGTTTATGGCAGGAGATCTTCTCACCTTCTCAAAGTACTCCTTCTCCTTCTCAGGGTTAGTGTCATCAAATCTCATCACTAACTTCCCCTTAAATGACAGCTGGTAGTACTGGTTGAGGAGAGCGGCCTTAGCATGTCCAATGTGGAGATAGCCAGACGCCTCAGGGGGGAACCTGACCACAACCTTCCCCATCTCTGCCCCTGGCAGCTCCACAAACTTCCCTACATCTTGCTGCTTGACCTTTGGCTATGGGGGAGGGGGAACAGGGGGAACAGTGGAATGAGGCAGGTGAACTGCAGTGGGTGTGGCCACAGAGCATGGCTCACCTCATCCACTGGCATCTTTCGAGATGAGGTCTTGACTGCCTGCCAAGTACCACAGTAGTCGTACCAGCGAGTGAGGTTAGGATAGGGCGCGAGGGGCATGTGGTTCTTCAGAACTGTCAGCACGCACACACACACACGCACACACACACACACACACACACACACACACACACACACACACACACACACACACACACACACACACACACAGACACACACACACACAGACACACAGACACACAGACACACAGACACACACACACACACACACACACACACACACACACACACACTGCTGACAGCACACAGTCATCTGGAGAGTTGGACTTACCACGCAGACTACTAAACACAGCAATGTCCGCTAGAGAGAAGTGATATCCGACCAGGAAGACTCGTGAGGCCAGGACAGCATCCAGGTGAGCGAGAGTGGAGGAAGTTGCATTCTGTTGAGAGAGCTGCACTAGACTGTACTCCAGCCAGTGGTCCACCTGCAGTAATGAGGTCACATGACATCAGAGTGGATCACATGATGTCCAAGTGGATCACATGATGTCCAAGTGGATCACATGAGCTATCAATGTCAGGTGGCATTGCTGACCTCGGCCTTCTCGAGGTTGGTGTTGCCATAGAGATCGGGTGATGAGGAAGGTGGGGCCATCCTGACCAGGCTCCGTGCCACAGCATGTGCTCCAGATACAGTCGTAGACCTGCAGTCCACGCCACAGGTCACAACCCCAGTAACCCAGGCAGTGATCAGAGGGGACGTACCCTAGAGTTATGTTGGTTAATTGGGCATAGGAGAGCTCAATTTGGAGGACGTCTTTCAGTAGCTCGGCCACCACGTGAGGCACTGCAGGTGACAGGGGAGGTCACTTTAGGAGGAGGCTGGTCGCCACTGACTAGACATGCTACATCACACACTACACCGCTCACCAAAGCTGGCGGTTGAGTTCTGCTGTATACACACCTTCACAGCCATAGCCTCAGTCCACAACAGAGATCGAGACAGAAATATTTCGCCCAAGAAATCCAACACTAATAGTATTAGCGGTATGTGGTATGCTGCGGTGACTCCACGTGGAGAGTTGGTGGGAGGGGCTACACTTTGACCTCGGCGATCAGCTGCACGTGGAAGAGTGCAAAACGTACCACTTCTGGTGCTTGTGATGATGCTCCTACGGGGAGGAGTGCTGCGCCGTCTGGGTGGTCTGTCTGTGAGGCCATTTAGTGCAGCTGCAGATGCCACAGCTGTGGCCAGCACTACAAGTGGGGGTGTGGAGAGAGAGAACACCACGTACCATGTCGGGGATCTGATGGGGCACGTGAGTCTGAGAGAGGCGCGCAAGAGTCGCACACGAGCTAAAGTGGAGAACCAGCTGCATACCTTCCTGAGATCCAGTAAGAGGCCTCTACAGCACCTCACTGCCTCACTGTACATCTATCAATGTTAGGGTCGGGCCCAGCTAATGAGGCATGGAGCCAGGGGCCTCCCCGGGAGGCCTTCTGGTTACTAAGGGCATGTGGGAGTGACATGATACTAGAGACCACAGCAACACGCACAGACCTGGCCCAGCAAATGTGGAAAGAATTTCAGAAGCGAGGTAAGTGCCATAGCGACTGTTAACTGTACAGCTCCTTTGAAGAGATCAATGAATGGTATACACAATGGAGGACTGTGTTAAGACAACCCTCCCTTCCTCTCCCTCCCTCCCTCCCTCCCTCCCTCCCTCCCCCCTCAGCCCCACTGCCAGTCAGTCTTTACAACACTCTCTTACAAGTCTACCTACAGAATGGCCACCGGTTTGACCCAGCCATCTTCCTGGAGACCATGGAGGCTGATGGAGTGCTCCCCAACCAGGTGCAGTAGTAGTGTGTGTGTGTGTGTGGGGGGGGGGGGGGGGGTCCATGTACATTGAGGGGGTCCATGTACATTGAGGGGGCTATTCTCTGACAGGGGACATTGGTGGGGATCCTGTGCTCCTACTGTGAGGAGGGAGACATTGATGGAGCCACTAGAGTACTGGACCAGATGAGGTCACTGGATATGGAGATCAATGAGAACATTTATGCAGCTCTAATCACAGGTGAGGTATAGGTAGTAGTGATGGTAGTGACTGTGATGAATGCCTGTGTGTTCCTAGGACACTGTCGCCGTGGTGATATGGAGAGTGCAGAGGGAATGCTAGCAATGATGGAGAAGAACGGAATGTCTCCCACGGCAACCAGCTACACTGCTCTCCTGTGTGGTCATGCCGACCGAGGGGACATGGACAGAGTGGAGTCTGTAAGTAACCTCCCCCCCCCCCCACACACACACACCCATTTTGAGTCTCTGCTCCTCTCACTCCAGCTCCTTGGAGAGATGAGGTCACATCGTGTGTTCCCCAGTATGGGAGTGTACACCACTATCATGGACCATCTGTCGGCCGGGGGACACAGTGACATGGTGGCACGGGCACTGGACCTTGTGCAGGAGAAACAACTCATGTATCATGGTAACTATGGCAACTCTGCCCTAGCACATCTGCTGCTACACTCAATCCATTTCTCCCCTCCCCTCCCCCCTCCCCCTCCCCCACCCCCTCTCTCCTCAGATCTCTATGAACTAGTCCTGAAGTGTGCAATGAGAAGAGACAACAAGGGAACTCTCACTCTGCTGCGTTGCATGGCAACCCTCACTCCCAAGTCAGCCAACTTGCAACTGGGAGCCATCCTAGTCAGGACCATGGCAACTCAGGGCAGGGGTAAGCCACACCCCCTCATGGTCAGCTGTGTATGAGTGGGCGTGGTCACTGTGTATTCTGTGTAGGTGTGCCTGAGATAATGGTGATGGTTGGTGAGCTTCAGAGTCTGGGGTTTAGTCTCCATCATGTGTACGAGGAGATAGTGCGTTACCTTCACACTCGGGAGGAGAAACGGGACGAGGCCCTGGCACAGGCCCTCACTGTCCTACAGGACATGCATCGTCATGTGAGAGTCATGTGACTATCATGTGAGGCTAGTCCCTCCCTCTCTCTCCCTCACAGGGTGTTGCGGTAAAACAACACTATTTCTATCCCATTTTGGCCTATTATTCTGAGGAAAAGAATGTGGATGGTGAGAGGTCTACATGTCATGTGACGTGTTATGTGACTGTCATGTGATATGGCAGGTGTGATCAAGTGTGTGACAGTGATGAAGGATACAGGACTAAGACTGACTAGGATGGCCTTTCAGTACCTGCTCAGAGCTGCTAGACAAGAGGCTATAGCCAGCAGTGAGGGTGAGGTGGGTGTGGTCAGTGGTGAGGGTGGGGAGGAGGTGGGTGTGGTCAGCAGTGAGGGGGAGAGTAATGAGGAGAGTGTGGCTAGTAGTGATGACATCAGTCGTCTTTTGGACCATATCAAGGTATTGGTTGCCATGGGCCACATTCCTCACTCACCTACATACATACACATGTCTCTTAGGGGACGCCCCTGTCGTCAAGCCTGTGTAACGAGATGTGTGTGTACCTCCTGGACAGAGGCCAGTTTGGGAGGGTACCTGACCTCATCTCCTCAGCTGACCCTGACAGCCTCGTGTTGGGACAACTCCTGAAGAGTGTGAAGACAGGAATCAACAAGTTAGTGTGTCTCTGTCCCTGTGGGGTTGTGGTCACTGTTGGCTAGGTACTCTCCCCTCAGGTCCAAGTCAGTGGATGTAGGGGATCTAGTGAGGGTGTACGTGGCCTTACAGGCACTGCCTGAGGCCGAGGACCTCACACGCAGCGTCTCCATAACAACCACTATCTTGGCAGACAAGTCACCTTCAATAGCCAAACAATTCCTAGAGGAATTGAGTCAACATGTGAGTGTTCCTTCCTTGTCGGCTCATATATGCCCTCGATCCTTCCCTCCCTTCTCCCCCCTCCCCCCTCCCCCCTCCCTCCCTCCCTCCCCTCCCCCTCCCTCCCCCCTCCCCCCTCCCCCTCCCCCTCCCCCTCCCTCCCCCCTCCATCAGGGTATAGAACCTGGAGAGAATGCCCACAGTATCCTTCTCCGTTCCTATGCCACTCCAAATACAGTCAAGGAGTTCCACTCAGTGAGTGTGACTGTAGCCCTTCATTCTGTGCTCATCACATGTCTGTCATGTGACCATCAGATGGTCAGGTCCATGCAGGAGCGAGGGGTAGCCCTCAAGCCCTCAGTTCACAAGCAGATCCTGGAGCTGGCAGCTGACATGGGAGACCCAGTCAGGGCAGGCCAGGCTGTCAATGCCATCAGACGATCCGGCCAGCAGCTGTCTGCCACGGCTCTATCAAGATACATCATTGCTAATGCTAAATCAAGAGTATGTTATTGTATACCTGCATGTCATGTGATGTGTCATGTGATGTCATGTGACACAGAGAATTGGAACAGCTCTGGAGCTGTATGAGAAGATGCGTAGCTATGACCTTCGACCTTCCTATGATGCAATGAACCAGCTAATGATGGAGCTGCTTCGCTGGGGGGACATGCATGGAGCAGAGAGCATGCGCAAGTGGGTCGTGTGTGTGTGTGTGTGTGTGTGTGTGTGTGTGTGTGTGTGTGTGTGTGTGTGTGTGTGTGTGTGTGTGTGTGTGTGTGTGTGTGTGTGTGTGTGTGTGTGTGTGTGTGTGTGTGTGTGTGTGTGTGTGTGTGTGTGTGTGTGTGTGTGTGTGTGTGTGTGTGGTGATATCAGCAGTTGTTCTATGTGTGCAGGGATCTGGAGGAGCTGGGCTACTATCAAGGCCCATCTCTCAGAAATGCCTTCATTGGTGCCTATGCCAGGAGGGACATGACAAGTGAGGCATTCCACTTAAGACAGAGCCTGTCAGCCATTATCTCTCCCTCTCTCTCAGAGGCTCTCCAGGAGTTTGAGTCCCTCAAGTCCAGCAAGTACAGACCTGTAGCCTTCACCTACCAGGAGATCATGGTGGGGTACAGTCTCCATGGTGATACAGAGAGCATCCGAGGTCTGTTTGATGAGCTCCAACGAGAGGGGATCTCCCTTGACAGGGTGCTGGTGTCGAGGTTGTTTGATGCCTATGTAACCAAGTAAGTCCTGGACCTGTACCGCTCACTGACTCCTCCCACTGGCTCCTCCCACCACAGAAGGGACATGACTGGAGCGCTGGCCCTGATCTCGGAGTTCCCTTCCTTCCCTCCCCTAACCTCCTCCCTCATCAAGGCCATGAAGGTCGCCATTGACAGTGGTAGTGAGGTGGACAGGGAGAACCTGAAGCAGGCGATGAGGGAGTTGAGTGGAGATGCCATCACTACTAATGCCATGTTCTTTGCCTATGCTAAAGCTGGTGAAATGGAGCAGGCCTCACAGCTATTGCAGGTATGGTGGAGCTGGTACTGACTTGTCTGACCTTTGCCCTTATGCAGGACGAGTCATTTGTGTTACTGGCAGTCAATTTCATTTCATCTATTTTGGATATGAAATCATCGAGAAAGGTACATTCTATGTGAGGGTCAGGGGTCAGGGGTCAGGGTGACTGTATTGTCTCTTTAGATTGAACAAGCTTATGCCGCTCTGGAGCTCTTGAAGGGCAAAGGTCATCACCTAGGAGATAAGGCTGGTCTCACTTGGCTCCGTGTGTATGGTACGTGGTATATGAAGGTCAGGATATTATGACTAGGGCAGCTGCCCCCCCTTCTCCCCCAGATATCCTAGGAGACCCTGGAGCAGCCTCAGTACTCAAGAAGGAGTTGGAGACTGCAGGACACACTGTGAATGAGGAATTCAATAGTCGCTTAGCAACCTTGGCCCAGAGACACAGATGTAAGCCTTGCTGCTAGTGTTTCATACTGTCATTCCCCCATTCCACCCCTCATTCCCCCATTCCACCCCTCAGGATGCCCCTACAGTGGTCTATAGTATATCACAACAGACGTTCACTGTAACAAATGTCATAATATGTTGCTATAGAGAATATTATACTATGTGCTCAGTTATTGTTTCCATGGTATCTGCTATATCCCGACTTCCCTCCATCCTTGGCCTCCAGTCTCACGTCAGATATGATGTGATCTTGAGAGACAGACTTGGTCATATCGAATACTGTTACCAAGGCAACAGTTACCCCTAGCAATGCCTCCATTTCCACTCCAGTTTGTCCTACAGTGTGAACCGTCACTGTAGCAACCACACAACACTTGTCGGGCTGGATATCCCAGGCCACACCCACATGTGAAAGGGGAAGAGAGTGACATAATGGGATGATGTCATCAGTCCTCTTAGCAGCCATTACTGCGGCAACCTCAGCCACCCTGAGGACACTACCTTTATGGCTTCTCTCATCATTTTCCACCATTTCAATGGCTTCTTTACTAAGGTGAATTTTGCCTGAGGCAACAGCAGAGCGTGAGGTAATGGGCTTGTTAGAGACATCAACCATATGTGCTGATCCAGTCTCTCTTATGTGTGATAGAGAGGAGAGGGAGCGAGACAACTGGCTAGGTGGTCTGTGGTGGATGGTGAATGTTGTGAGGAGACTGGAGGCCAATGTCTTTGAGGGAGAGTGGAGAGATAGGATGGTAGGAGGGGGGGCTGCAGTGGGGGGAGGGGTCAGGTGACACATGTCAAATACACTCACATATATACTGGCCTATATACGGCTGGTCATGTGACTTACATTTACCCACCAATCAGAATCATTGGCCGGTTCTTCATCTTGGAGAGATTGAACATCCCTACATGTGTACTAGTAATGAGTAAACCCCTTCAATATGGAGTTCATTAGGGTACCTGCATGTTGTTTCTTCTTCCTGGATACAGCTGTTGCTATGAGTTGTGTAATCTCATCATCAGAAGCTCCATCCCTCAAGGCATCTCTTAGTGACACCTCCGAGTTACCAAACAGACAGACCTGACAGAGGGGAGGGAGTGAGGAGTGGACTGATGGTGTCTCTGTGTGGTACCTTGAGGTTGCCATCAGCAGTGATCCTGAGTCTGTTACAACTGGCACAGAAGTGATCACTCATTGAGGAGATGAACCCAATGCTACCAGCATAGCCAGGGACTTGGTATGACTATAGCAATGGAATTGGCACTCTTCAATGGCTAGACTAATCACTTCAGTGACCTCTAACCTTCGATGTGTCATTCCTTCCATCCTCCACCTTCATCAGTTCTGGCCACACCCCCATCACTTGGGCCAACATGTCACGGTAAGGGACAAATTTCTTGAGGTTCCATCGATTCCCTGAGAATGGCATGTACTCAATGTAGCGGACATGCACTGGGAGGTGCTCAGTCAGTCGTACAAAGTCCAGCACCTCGTCATCGTTTAACCCCTTCATCACCACACAGTTCACCTACAATGTAAGTATGATAGTCGGTGAAGAGTTAATAAAAAGTGGTTACCTTGACACTGCCAATCCCTATAGCAACAGCCTCATCAATACCCCTCAACACCTTCTCCAGACCTCTTCTGCGAGTAATGAACTCAAACTTGGCTGGCACGAGAGTGTCCAGGCTGATGTTAACCCCTGACAGGCCAGCGTCCTTCAGCTGAGGTAGCTTGTGGGAAAGGGTTACACCATTAGTTGTCATCTGTACAGCCTCTATACCAGACACAGCACAGAGGGAGGCTAGGGGAGAAGGGGATGATACAATAGAACACTCAAGACTGACCTGGACTATCTCACCAACAATATCCACTATGTCTCTCCTCACTAATGGCTCTCCACCTGTAAGGCGGACCTTCCGCACTCCGTGACTGGCAAACAGAGAGACAAGACGCTCCATCTCAGACAGTGTGAGGAGTTCCTCAGCTGGAGACAGAGCCACGCCTTCTGCCGGCATACAGTACTGACCTACATGTGCATAGGTACACTCACACACACACGGGAGGCTCATGCATGGCGCATGCTCACATCTCAAGTTGCATCTCTCTGTGAGAGATATCCGGAGGTAGTCGTGATGTCGTCCAAATGTATCAGTGAGCGGTTCAGTCAGGTGTGGGGCAGAGCTCGGCACTAGCTCGCTCTCCACAGAGAAAGGCTGATTGATGGGAGAGGTAGTTAGAGAGAGACAGAGTGGCGCTCCTTGCTTACTCACCCGGACGACTTTTACTGCTTGCTGCCTTACAGAGTGCACTAGACGAACAATACCTCTTAACGCCATCTTGATCTACAAGATGCGCATGCGTACGGCGATTTGTCGCAATCACTGTTCACTACAGTAGTTTTCAATGCTCATATATACATAGATCAGTCTCAACAGCAAATAAATAGCAGCAGCTCTATAAATGGGGATAGTAGCCTATGAGATTTACAGTTTTTTTGATACAATTTTCGGAGCACAATATTTCCGATAGAAGAAATGTATGAAGAGCAGAGCATAGGAAAAGTACATTGCAGAGGCCATGTAGAAGAGATCACGCTCCACTCTGCAGCCAGGAACACGCCCCTCGTTGTAATAAACCAGACCTGTTACGAAGACTCCAACAAACATCTGGGAGAGCTGGAGGAGGGTGATGAACTGGGCAATTGAGTTTGGTACCTTGTACCCCATAGCACGACAGGCATAGTAAGAGTACATCAGTGAGTGAACAAAATAGTTCATAGCTGCAAATATGAGGCCCACTGCGTTAGGCTTGTTAATCCCATAGAGGGTATAAATCATGACTGTAATGTGGTGATACCAGTGAAGGAAGGGCAGGGGACTCTTGCGGAGGACAATGAAGGCTGTGTCGCCCAGCTCCACCAGCTTGGAGAGACCGAATATGTAGCACCAGATGGAGACGTGAGGGACAAAGCCGGCATCGCTGAAACAGACAGTGTAGTCGACGCCATAAGAAAAGAGAGATCTCAACACGGCAGGAAGTACAGAGGCGGTCCCCAGCACGCTAAACACTGCTAATCCGATGTTCCATAAAATCAGTGGCTTTCTCAGGTTGTACGGCTTTCTGCTCTGCATCCATCGCCGTCCCTGGAACACCAACACCAGATAGATGGCAGACGCATAGAGAGACACTGTCCACGTCCTGGTGTTGTATGCGACGATACGCCCCACGTCTACATGATACTCCAAGTACTGCAGATGAGGGATGGGCAGCAAGGCAGACATCCTTCTCAAAGATCACCTCTTTTAGTTGGCACGCGCGATGTGACCTTTCGTATACTATATAGTACGCGATGTGTGCGCGCGCGCACAGCCCTACAGTCCCGGATATCCCCGGCATGGGCACCGTAGATTTTCGCTTTGCCCTTTGGGTGTGGTTAAATTTAAGCAGAAGTGTGCGCATGTGCATGTGCACGCTCGCATATCTAATGAGCAGTTCAACCACAGCTGCTGGATATGTATGTAGAGGAGTCTGGAGACGAGGCTGGTAAATAATTCCTAATCTGCTTGTCTAAATACGACTGACATTATAACCATACATAGAAGTTAGTAAAAACCGTTGCGCGCGCATGCGCGTCTTTTAGCTGCCCTACCACCTTTTGTGGAGCTGCTCCGGCAATGGCCTAGTAGAGACTAGAGGGGAGACTGGTAGAGACTAGGGGAGACTGGTAGAGACTAGAGAAGAGATGTAGAGGGGAGACTGATAGAGACTAGGGGAGACTGGTGGAGACTAGAGAGATTGTTAGATAATATAGGGGAGACTGGTAGAGACTAGGGGAGACTGGTAGAGACTAAAGGGGAGACTGGTAGAGACTAAAGGGGAGACTGGTAGAGACTGATAGAGACTGGTAGAGACTAGGTGAGACTGGAAGAGACTATAGAGGGGAGACTGGTAGAGATCAGAGGGGAGACTGGTAGAGACTAGGTGAGACTGTTAGAGGCTGGTAGAGACTAGAGAAGAGATCTAGAGGGGAGACTGGTAGAGATCAGAGGGGAGACTGGTAGAGACTAGGTGAGACTGTTAGAGGCTGGTAGAGACTAGAGAAGAGATCTAGAGGGGAGACTGATAGAGACTAGGGGAGACTGGTGGAGACTAGAGGAGGGATTGTTAGAGACTAGAGGGGAGACTGGTAGAGACTAGGGGAGACTGGTAGAGACTAGAGGGGAGACTGATAGAGACTAGAGGGGAGACTGGTAGAGACTAGAGGGGAGACTGGTAGAGACTAGAGGGGAAACTGGTAGAGACTAAGGGAGACTGGTAGAGACAAGAGGGAAGACTGGTAGAGACTAGGGGAGACTTGTATAGACTGGTAGAGACAAGAGGGGAGACTGGTAGAGACTAGAGGGGAGACTGGTAGAAATTAGAGAGGAGACTGGTAGAGACTAGGGGAGACTGGTAGAGATTAGGGGAAACTGGTAGAGACTAGGGGAGACTGGTAAGGACTGGTAGAGACTAGGGGAGACTGGTAAGGACTGGTAGAGACTAGAGGGGAGGCTGGTAGAGACTAAAGGGGAGACTGGTAGAGACTGATAGAGACTAGAGGGGAGACTGGTAGAGACTAGGTGAGACTGGAAGAGACTATAGAGGGGAGACTGGTAGAGATCAGAGGGGAGACTGGTAGAGACTAGGGGAGACTGGGAGATCAGAGGGGAGACTGGTAGAGACTAGGGGAGACTGGTAGAGACTAGAGGGGAGACTGATAGAGACTAGAGGGGAGACTGGTACAGACTAGAGGGGAGACTGGTACAGACTAGAGGGGAAACTGGTAGAGACTAAGGGAGACTGGTAGAGACAAGAGGGAAGACTGGAAGAGACTAGAGGCGACACTGGTAGAGACTAGGGGAGACTTGTATAGACTGGTAGAGACAAGAGGGGAGACTGGTAGAGACTAGAGGGGAGACTGGTAGAAATTAGAGAGGAGACTGGTAGAGACTAGGGGAGACTGGTAGAGACTAGAGGGGAGACTGGTAGAGATTAGGGGAAACCGGTAGAGACTAGGGGAGACTGGTAAGGACTGGTAGAGACTAGAGGGGAGACTGGTAGAGACTAAAGAGGAGACTGGTAGACATTAGAGGGGAGACTGGTAGATACTAAAGAGGAGACTGGTAGAGACTATTAGAGACTGGTAGAGGGGAGACTGGTAGAGACTATGAGAGACTGGTAGAAACTAGAGGGGAGACTGGTAGAGACTAGGGGAGACTGTTAGAGACTAGAGGGGAGACTGGTAGAGACTAGAGGGGAGACTAGTAGAGACTAGAGGGGAGACTAGTAGAGACTAGAGAGGAGACTGGTAGAGACTAGGGGAGACGGGTAGAGACTAGTGGAGACTGGTAGAGACTAGAGGGGAGACTGGGAGACTTGTAGAGACTAAAGGAGACTAGGGGAGACTTGTAGAGACTGGTAGAGACTAGAGGGGATACTGGTAGAGACTAGAGGGAGACTGGTAGAGACTAGGGGAAAATGGTAGAGACTGGTAGGGACTGGTAGAGACTAGAGGGTAGACTGGTAGAGACTAGGGAGACTGGTAGAGACTATGGGAGAGTGGTAGAGACTAGAGGGGAGACTGGTAGACACTAGAGGAAAGACTGTACAGACTAGAGGGGAGACTGGTAGAGACTAGAGGGGTTACTGGTAGAGACCAGAGGGGAGGTCTGGTAGACACTAGAGGGGAGACTGGTAGAGACTAGGGGAGACTGGTAGAGAGTAGAGGGGAGACTGGTAGAGACTAGGGGAGACTGGTAGAGACTAGAGGGGAGACTGGTAGAGACTAGAGGTGAGACTGGTAGAGACAATTTGAGACTGGTAGAGACTAGAGGGGAGACTGGTATAGACTAGAGTGGAGACTGATAGAGACTAGGGGAGATTGGTAGAGACTAGAGGGGAGACTGGTAGAGACTAGAGGGGAGACTGGTAGAGACTAGGGGAGACTGAGGGAGAGTGGTAGAGACTATAAGGGAGGCTGGTAGAGACTAGATGGGAGACAGGTACAGACTATTGGGGAGACTGGTAGAGAATAGAGGTGAGACTGGCAGAGACTATTGGAGACTGGTGCAGACTGGTGGAGACTAGAGAGATGGTTAGACTATAGCTAGAGGGGAGACTGGTAGAGACTAAAGGGGAGACTGGTAGAGACTAGAGGGGAGACTGGTAGAGACTAGAGGAGACTGAGGGAGACTGGTAAAGACTAAGGGAGGCTGGTAGAGACTAAAGTGGAGACTGGTAGTGACTAGGGGAGACTGGTAGAGAGTAGAGAGTAGACTGGTAGAGACTAGGGGAGACTGGTAGAGACTAGAGGGGAGACTGGTAGAGACTAGAGGTGAGACTGGTAGAGACTAGAGAGATTGTTAGATAATATAGGGGAGACTGGTAGAGACTAGGGGAGACTGGTAGAGATTAAAGGGGAGACTGGTAGAGACTGATAGAGACTAGAGGGGAGACTGGTAGAGACTGGAAGAGACTATAGAGGGGAGACTGGTAGAGACTAGGTGAGACTGTTAGAGGCTGGTAGAGACTAGAGAAGAGATCTAGAGAGAGACTGATAGAGACTAGGGGAGACTAGTGGAGACTAGAGGAGGGATTGTTAGAGACTAGAGGGGAGACTGGTAGAGACTAGGGGAGACTGGTAGAGACTAGGGGAGACTGGTAGAGACTAGAGCGGAGACTGATAGAGACTAGAGGGGAGACTGGTAGAGACTAGAGGGGAGACTGGTAGAGACTAGAGGGGAAACTGGTAGAGACTAAGGGAGACTGGTAGAGACAAGAGGGAAGACTGGTAGAGACTAGGGGAGACTGGTAAGGACTGGTAGAGACTAGAGGGGAGACTGGTAGAGACTAAAGGGGAGACTAGTAGAGACTGATAGAGACTAGAGGGGAGACTGGTAGAGACTATAGGGGAGACTGATAGAGACTAGAGGGGAGACTGGTAGAGACTAGAGGGGAGACTGGTACAGACTAGAGGGGAAACTGGTAGAGACTAAGGGAGACTGGTAGAGACAAGAGGGAAGACTGGAAGAGACTAGAGGCGACACTGGTAGAGACTAGGGGAGACTTGTATAGACTGGTAGAGACAAGAGGGGAGACTGGTAGAGACTAGAGGGGAGACTGGTAGAAATTAGAGAGGAGACTGGTAGAGACTAGAGGGGAGACTGGTAGAGACTAGAGGTGAGACTGGTAGAGACTAGGGGAGACTGGTAGAGACTAAAGTGGAGACTGGTAGTGACTAGGGGAGACTGGTAGAGAGTAGAGGGTAGACTGGTAGAGACTGGTAGAGACTAGAGGGGAGACTGGTAGAGACTAGAGGTGAGACTGGTAGAGACAATTTGAGACTGGTAGAGACTAGAGGTGAGACTGGTAGAGACTAGAGGGGAGACTGGTAGAGACTAGAGGGGATACGGGGAGAGACTAGAATATACTGATAGAGACTAGGGGAGACTGGTAGAGACTGGTGGAGACTAGAGAGATGGTGAGACTATAGCTAGAGGGGAGACTGGTAGAGACTAGAGGGGAGACTGGTAGAGACTAGAGGGGAGACTGGTAGAGACTAGAGGGGAGACTGGTAGAGACTGAGGGAGACTGGTAGAGACTAGAGGGGAGACTGGTAGAGACTAGAGGGGAGACTGGTAGAGACTAGAGGGGAGACTGGTAGAGACTAGAGTGGGAGACAGGTACAGACTATTGGGGAGACTGGTAGAGAATAGAGGGGAGACTGGTAGAGACTATAGAGGGGATACGGGGAGAGACTAGAATATACTGATAGAGACTAGGGGAGACTGGTAGAGACTAGAGGGGAGACTGGTAGAGACTAGAGGGGAGACTGGTAGAGACTAGAGGGGAGACTGAGGGAGACTGGTAGAGACTAAGGGAGGCTGGTAGAGACTAGGGGAGATTGGTAGAGACTAGGGGAGACTGGTAGAGACTAGATGGGAGACAGGTACAGACTATTGGGGAGACTGGTAGAGAATAGAGGTAAGACTGGTAGAGACTATTGGAGACTGGTACAGACTAGAGGGGAGACTGGTAGAGACTATTGGAGACTGGTACAGACTATTGGGGAGACTGGTAGAGAATAGAGGTGAGACTGGTACAGACTATTGGAGACTGGTACAGACTAGAGGGGAGACTGGTAGAGACTAGAGGGGAGACTGGTAGAGACTAGAGGGGAGACTGGTAGAGACTAGAGGGGAGACTGGTAGAGACTGAGGGAGACTGGTAGAGACTAGAGGGGAGACTGGTAGAGACTAGAGGGGAGACTGGTAGAGACTAGAGGGGAGACTGGTAGAGACTAGAGTGGGAGACAGGTACAGACTATTGGGGAGACTGGTAGAGAATAGAGGGGAGACTGGTAGAGACTATAGAGGGGATACGGGGAGAGACTAGAATATACTGATAGAGACTAGGGGAGACTGGTAGAGACTAGAGGGGAGACTGGTAGAGACTAGAGGGGAGACTGGTAGAGACTAGAGGGGAGACTGAGGGAGACTGGTAGAGACTAAGGGAGGCTGGTAGAGACTAGGGGAGATTGGTAGAGACTAGGGGAGACTGGTAGAGACTAGATGGGAGACAGGTACAGACTATTGGGGAGACTGGTAGAGAATAGAGGTAAGACTGGTAGAGACTATTGGAGACTGGTACAGACTAGAGGGGAGACTGGTAGAGACTATTGGAGACTGGTACAGACTATTGGGGAGACTGGTAGAGAATAGAGGTGAGACTGGTACAGACTATTGGAGACTGGTACAGACTAGAGGGGAGACTGGTAGAGACTAGAGGGGATACAGGTAGAGACTAGAATATACTGATAGAGACTAGGGGAGACTGGTAGAGACTGGTGGAGACTAGAGAGATGGTTAGACTATAGCTAGAGGGGAGACTGGTAGAGACTAGAGGGGAGACTGGTAGAGACTAGAGGGGAGACTGGTAGAGACTAGAGGAGACTGAGGGAGACTGGTAAAGACTAAGGGAGGCTGGTAGAGACTATAGAGGTGAGACTGGTAGAGACTAAAGTGGAGACTGGTAGTGACTATAGGGGAGACTGGTAGAGACTATAGAGGGGAGACTAGTAGAGACTAGGGGAGACTGGTAGAGACTAGGGGAGACTGGTAGAGACGACAGGGGAGACTGGTAGAGACTAGAGGGGAGACTGGTAGAGACTAGAGGGGAGACTGGGAGACTTGTAAAGACTAAAGGAGACTGGTAGTGACTAGGGGAGACTTCAAGGTGGAGACTATAGAAGGGATACTGGTAGATACTAGAGGGACTGGTAGAGATTAGAGG
Source organism: Theonella swinhoei (assembly GCA_963970385.1). Lineage (NCBI taxonomy): Eukaryota > Metazoa > Porifera > Demospongiae > Tetractinellida > Theonellidae > Theonella > Theonella swinhoei. The sequence goes on along the minus strand of OZ019955.1, from coordinate 38,774 downwards.
GAGACTGGTAGAGACTAGAGGGGAGACTGGGAGACTTGTAAAGACTAAAGGAGACTGGTAGTGACTAGGGGAGACTTCAAGGTAGAGACTATAGAAGGGATACGGTAGATACTAGAGGGACTGGTAGAGACTAGAGGGACTGGTAGATACTAGAGGGACTGGTAGAGACTAGAGGGAGACTGGTAGAGACTAAGGGAAAATGGTAGAACATGCATGTGGAGGTATAAAGAATAGAAGGAGGTAAGTAAGTACATTTGGCTATAATACTGTCATAGGCTTGGGAGGGTGATTGAAACCAAGCAAAAACTGAAACATTCTCTATACCTCAATGTTATATACTCTTTGGGAGGTTGGGTGGGACTGCTGGAGGTTTAGGCTATAGTGTGAGAGCTAGGGTGGGCTAGGGGATAGGCTATTATAATATACACACTGCTCTAACCAAGTATCAAAAACTGAAATGTTGCTTCAATGTTATACTGTTTGGGAGGTTGGGTGGGGCTGCTGGAGGTTTAGGCTAGGGTTAGTGCTAGGCTGGGCTAGGTCTAGCTAACTACACTGCTCTGTTAATAACCACGAATCAAGAATGAGTGGTTAAGCTAATACTAGTATAGTGTTACAGCTCAGTTTGAAATTCACTGCGCGTGCGGTATACCTTGCACAGCCTTCCCCTAAAGGGGCGGAGTTAATGGTCTGTTGCTAGGTAACATACACAGAGCTGATGATGTCTTCAGTTGTCAATCCTTTAGCGGCACCCAAAGGCGTGAAGCTGACCTGCGAACTGTGTCAAAAACCAGCTTACGTGCAGTGTACTCAGTGCAGAGTAACCTGTTACTGGTAAGCCATCATGTAGACTCAGCCACTCTCTCCGCCCTTCATTCCAACAATACAGCTGTGAGGCTCACCAGCGGGAAGATTGGAGTGCAATACACGAGAAAATCTGTGATGTCCTCAGTGCACTCCACAGCTCGCAGTCTCACGCTAGTACAAAGGATGAGAGAACTCATCGTGACCACCAGCAGATGCTACGGAAGGTGGCTACTGTAGACACATAAGCTGCCTAGCTTAAATGGCTCTCTGTTTTACAGCGGCATATAGTGAGCGTGGCACTGCAGGAGGGACGGCGACTGCTCTACTCTGGCCACGCCGCTCTTGCCATACCTGCTGCCCTACAGGCGGTGAGATATCTGACAGAGCTGCGGGCAGCAGATGGTGCCTCAGCTGACATCGCCCCGGCCTATCTCATACTGTCTGAGGCTGCCATTCGTGAGTGGCTCTGTGCTACACAACACTTGGAATGATATAGTTGCCTATACTGCAGAGCTGGGCCGCCTGTCTGAGGCAGAGCAGTATCTGTCTCAAGTACAGTGGTTAGTACTACAGTCATCCTCCCCTCCTCCCTCTCTCCTTGCTCCTTTGCATCGCAACCTGGGGCAGCTGTCTGCTGCACAGGGGAAGCTAGCTGAGGCACGAAGACACTTTGCTGAAGATGTAAGCTGTCCCAACACACCATTACCAGTCAAGTATGCTCCAGTTGTACAGGTGTACCAGAGCAGCCTGGCTCATGGGACAGAGTCCACCCAGACAGCTGGAGGGTACTTCCACATGGGAGCTGTGTTCAACAAAGAAGGAAGATGTGACATCGCCACCTCACTACATGACCAGGTATTGGGTCACTGATGGGCAGTGTGTGACAGTGTTATCACATCCCCAACTGCAGGTGATCAGCACATGGCATGGCTACCTCTCCCAGTTAGCAGAGGACAGCAAACCTCATCTTGGTAATGTATAATATGTTCAGCACGGATGGTTAACCTAGCCGTTGTTTAGTATCCATAAGGAACATATATATAGACAGAGCACCATTAATTTCATTGTGTGCCCTACAGATGCATCCATCCAGGCAGAAGCTACATATGTACTACAGTCCATAAGTGACCTCCGAGGAAGGTCACCTCAAACTCCGCCCACTCCTGTTCTCTATCACACTCTTGCACTACTGCAGCATGTAACTGGGGACAACAGAACAGCTCTCATGTATGTACAGCAGGCTGTTGACCTCTGTCCCCAAGGAGACACGCTCTACCCAGTTCTAAAGTCATTTCTCGACAAACTATCAGAAGCAGTGTCGTCATAGCACTGCCATAGAAATCTGTGACCATAAAATTAACATTTCACTAACAAAATTATATACATATGTACTAAAAATTGTTTCAAAATAATGGCCAGAAAGTGCTAAAAGTCATGTGACAGTCATGTGAGAGTCATGTGACTATGTCTCTCTTTGAGTAGTCCTCTCCAGTTCAATTGCTGTATGTGTATACAGTGCATGAAACATGAGGTCAACTAACATGAACTATATAGCAGTAGGCTCACTGCCAATGGAGGGGAGGGGATTCTTTACTTCTGTAGCTACATGGTGTAGACCAGAGGGGTCAAAGGAGAGGACAGACTGTAGCACCAGATCTCTGGTATGTACAAGGTCAGAGTCTGCAGCTTGTTGTCTCTCAATATGTAGGACTAGAGAGAGAGAGAGAGAGAGAGAGAGAGAGAGAGAGAGAGAGAGAGAGAGAGAGAGAGAGAGAGAGAGAGAGAGAGAGAGAGAGAGATCATATGCAGACACACACACACACACACACACACACACACACACACACACACACACACACAACAGTCTTACCATCAGCAGAGGGTAAAGTGTCTTTGACAATGGTCTCCACGGTAACAAGAAGAGAGTGATCAAATGCTTCTATTTCTTGAATAAACTTTGACCTCCTCTCCTGCTCCAGTGCTGCAGGAGTCACACATGTACCTATACTCCCAGTCACCAGCCACACCCACTCACTGTGTTTGTCAGGAAGCGTTTGCTTCACAACAGGCTCCACGTGATGTAGACTTCCTTTAGAGAACCTCTCAACTGCAGACCTAATGGCTGGGTGCAGTCGACGTTTAGGAGGGGCAGGGGGCGGGGCAAGAGGGGGAGCGTCCTCCTTGGCAGGGCTTGGGGTAGTGCTTATGAGAGAGGATATGCGCTGCACACGATGTCTGCTCTGAACCACACCTGCAGTGTTTCCATGGTGATGTTAGCATGCCCCACCCACCCCTGGTAATCACTCACGTCCTACAGGGAAGGCTGGGGGTGGCTCCTGGACAGTGACATGTCTGAGACGATGTTTGTTGAATGACGCAATCATGTTCTGTGTGGTGAAGAGCTGCTGTTCTGTACTGTACCCTCCCACCACTTGGCCTACAGGGACAGAGGGGCAGGTGGAATGAGCCTCTGGTGTCCATAGCAACACTTACCCACACGGAAAGCTCGCTTTTCAACAGTCTGGACTGGTTTGAGTTGCCTAGCAACAGTAGGTGCACGAAACTGCACTTCCTTCAACATAAGTTGACGTGGAGACAGTATTCCCTTCCTCCTACCAGAAGGGGGTGGGGGAGGGGGAGGGGGAGGAGGGGGCACATGGGAACTGCTGGCCATTGTCCCTTGCTTGGACTTCAGTGGAGCCATCAGTTCCTTACGATGAGAGAACCCAGCACTGTTCTGGTAGCCTGTGTCATTTTGAATCTCTGACTTCTTTTTAGCATGTGAGGACATTTTACTAGGAGGTGGGTGGTGTTGGTGGGTGTGGCTTGAGGTGGAAGATGTGGTCTTGGATACAGCCTTCGACAACATGGAGCCAAGCTTCTTTCTGAGCGGCAAGGCTTCATAGGTCTTGTCAGGGGGTGTGGTCTGCTCCTCGGCGTGCTTCGTACGAGAGAATTTCTTGCCCATACTCTTGATACCGTCCAAGAGTGGCTGAGGGGGGAAGATAGACTTCTGTGGGGCCACTGGGTCTGCTGTCTGGAAGGAATTTTCCTTCATTTGCAGCTGTTCTGCCAACTGTCTGTCTGCCTCCACTTGAGCCTGGTCTAGCTGGGCCTGGATGTCCAGAGCCATGGCAATGTCATCACTGTTGGTGTCCTGGGGGGCCACCCAAGGATGTCGGGGGGCCTGGGAGGCCTGGGGGGCCACCCAAGGATGTCGGGGGGCCGGGGGTGTGTGGTCCAACTGGGAGGGTTGAACATATGGTGGCCATGGTGCATTCCCTTCTCCCAGATAGCGTCTCCTAGAAGCTGGAGGCTGTTGCATAGCCACTGCCATATTGTATGATGTCCTCTCACTTTTACCATCTACAGGAGCTGCTTGCTGAGCCATTGCCATATTGTATGACGTCATCTCACTTTCATATGGAGCTTTTGGAGATGTTGTGTTGTTGCTTGCAGTGGGTGGGGCTTTAGAGTCCGGGCTTAACACAAGATCCTCAAATGATTGCCGACGAGGAACTGATTGTGGAATGGGTGTGGCCTGCTGGGGTGGGGCCTGCTGCACACGAGCTAGCTCAGCGAGAGATGAGTTCTGATTGTGTAGATCTGCAGAGTCAGTGGCACTCAGGAACACAACTCCAAGACTGTCTTGGTGCTCCAGAGTCCCCTCTCTGCTTTCTTTCTTCCCCTCCCCCTCTCCCTTTGCCCTGATGTGGCCAGTAGGTAGGAAGTCAGCCAGTAAGGCCAGGATGGTAGGGATGGAGGGGCGGTTGCTAGGCTCCCACTGAGAGCAGCTGCAGACAAAGATAACACACACAGCCATCCCTACATCTACTGACGGTAGTGCACTCACTATTCAATGAGTTGTCGGAACATGGGGTGGGCATTATCTGGAACCACTGGTCTCTCTCTTCTCACAGCCACAGCCAACATGACTGCCATGGGGATCATGTGTCCCAGAGGAACCCTACCACTCACCATCTCATACAGAACCATCCCAAACCCATACACATCTGCTGGGAACTGGTACCGCTGGTTGTTGAGGACCTCCGGAGCAGTCCAGTGTACAGTACCAATATTACCTGAGACAGACATACTAAACTAGTGGCCCCACCCACCTGTCACAGTAGCCCCACCCACCTGTCATAGTGGCAGATTCTTGTCTCATTCTGGCAAGGCCAAAGTCACAGAGTTTTGCCTGGTATGGAATGTGGCCAGTCAGCAGGACATTCTTACTCTTCAAATCCCTGCAATGTATCACACAGTGACATGGTGATATGGTGATATGGTGATGTGTGATGTGGTGATATGGTGATATGGTGATGTGTGATGTGATGTGGTGATATGGTGATGTGTGATGTGATATGGTGATATGGTGATATGGTGATGTGTGATGTGATATGGTGATGTGTGATGTGATATGGTGATATGGTGATGTGTGATGTGATGTGGTGATATGGTGATGTGTGATGTGATATGGTGACATGGTGATGTGTGATGTGATATGGTGATGTGATGTGGTGATGTAATACCTGTGGAGGACATTGATGGAGTGGAGGTACTGCAGTCCACGGCATATGTCTGTGGCCAGCTGAGCCACCTCCTGGTTAGAGAGAGCCTGCTTGTTCACATGGATCAACTGGAGAGGGAGGGAGGTGAGGAGAGAGGGAGGGAGGTGAGGGGAGGTGAGGAGAGGGAGGGAGGTGAGGAGAGGGAGGGAGGTGAGGAAAGCGGGAGGGAGGTGAGGAGAGGGAGGGAGGTGAGGAGAGGGAGGGAGGTGAACTAATTCTCACCTGGTGAAGGGAACCTCCAGCCACAAACTCCATGATGATAGCCAGTTTGGGGGGAGTCTGGCAGGCCCCGAGGAGAAGGACCACATTGGGATGCCGAAGACAATTCATAACAAACACTTCTCTCTGGAATGCCTCCATGGTCTCTGGGGTGGGCCGTCCTGTGCAGAACAGCTGGTGGTGGTGGGGGGGTATGATATATCTGATGTAGTCAGCACTGACGAGGGGAATGGTTAGGGATTACCTTCACTGCCACCTCATTCCCCCTCCAGCTCCCTCTGTACACCTCCCCAAATGCCCCCTTGTCCAGTACCTCCTTCACCACTACCTCAGAGTACACCACATTCAGTGCCGTTCCCAGTGGCAGTGTCCTGTGGTCACAGTAGGGTATTATTACAGTAGGCACACTGGAGGTCCCACAGACACATTTGTGTATCTCCCCTCCCCCTCCCCCTCCCCCTCCCCCTCCCCCTCCCCCTCCCCCTCCCCCCTACACACACCACAGGATATTACCAACCTCTTGTCCTCTAGCCTGCCTAACTCAGCGAGGAGGTCACGAAGGGTCACATTCAGAGACACAGCATCAAGGTTCACCCACTGCCGGCATATGGGACACTGGAAGGTGGGCCTAGTGACTGCTCCTGTCCTACTGGCTGTGTGGGTGGCTCTGTCTCCTAACTGCTCCACACACACCTACACAGAGAGAGGGGATGAACACACACAAATACAAAAAGACAGGTACTCTGATCTGTGTTACCATGGTTACCTTGCAGAGAGTGTGGCCGCAGGGCATGGACATAGGCTGGTGTGTGTTGTGGTTCAACAACAGGAAACAGACAGGGCACTCACATGCACTCAGCCCCTCCATTCCCGCCTCACTCGTCCTGCAGGAGGAAGGATAGCACAGCCCTAGGAGGTCAGCCTGTCAGGTCAGCTGGCCCATACCGTAAACACACACCTTCACAGTAGAACACTTTCAGCTTCTGAAAACGTTAACGCCCAATTTGGGATGCGCTTAGGAATGTTAGAGCGCTTAATTAAAACGTCATATCCTCGCGTGATCTCGTCTCCGGTGAGTTCGAGTAGTTGACAGTTGTACGTTTGTTGCTGCTGGATCTAGAGCAGTTAGGCTGTTTGCTCTCAGTGGACACCTCTCACCTGCCGTGTCTAGTATGGCTGCATCTTCAGGGACAGGTAGTACGGCCACTATAGTGCGTGAAGGATGGTTGCAGAAGCGAGGTGAGGCCACTCAGTAAACCACGCATGCATGGACCTGTAATGATGGCAGTTACTATCATTCCTTGGGAGGCAGCTAGTCTGCTGCTGTCAGCCAAGACCACGTCCACGCCTCTGTTTACGTATTTATTGGCACGTCCCCTTCCATGGCACGCCGTCCTCTAGAGCGGCGATGGCCGAGGGGGGAGGGGGGGGCACTAGCCTACATATACAGTGAACTGGTGCCAGTTAGAGTCAGTACACAGGCTTCCCAGACCAAGTTTGAGTACCATGAAAGTAGGGACTTGTACATGTAAGGTGGCTGCTGCTGCTGATGAAAGCCATGTAGCTAGCTACAGAGGATGCTGTAGGTGGCACGTGACATGGCAGCCCTAACAAGGTGCCATTTCTGTAATGTGGTTTCAGTTTTAGAATGAAAGGGAAGGGAGTGCTGTGTTTCCTCCTATTGGTAGGTGCTTCCCCACTTTCTAATGGACTTTAATGTGGCTACTAGACACTTGACATGGAGCTTCCCTTGGTGGGATGAAATGTGTGTAGTGGTAAGGCAATCCTAGATTGGAAGTGAGGCAGTGACAGAGGTGTTGTGGCCCTGGCGGTGGCCATGTTATTTTAAGGTCCCTTGTGTACATGGTAGCTATACTATCTCTTTGCCCACCTACACATGCCCAACACACTTGTAATACTATTAGCCCTGTATGGAAGATGAGGAGTTGTTGGTATAACAACTCCCATCACTCCTCTGTTTACAGGGGAGTACATTAAGAACTGGAGACCCAGGTGGTTTGTGCTGAGGGCAGATGGCACCTTTCATGGCTACAAGGCGAAGCCTCAACCTGGAGAGTACAAGGATCCTCTCAACCACTTCAGGATAGAAGGTAGGCCCCACTGTGGGAGGTGTTGAGTGTGTTAGTACCTTCACTCCCTCAGCTGGTGTCCACATCCTCAACAATGACAAGGTTAAGAAGAATGCCTTCATTCTGAGGTAAGTCATTATCACTCCCATCTTCCCCCATCTCACCTCCTCACCCTCTCACCCCCTCACCTGTCACAGATGTCTCCAGTGGACTACATTCATTGAAAGAACATTCAGCACAGAAACTGAGACTGAGAGGTGGGTCATGTGACTGTCATGTGATATGTGAACACATCTGTTGGTTCTCCAGGAGGGAATGGACAGAGGCCATCCAGTCAGTGAGTAAAGAGCTAGAGAAGAAGGAGAGGACTCAGCTCAGTAAGGGAGAGGTCAAAAGTAACTCCACACCTGCTGTTCCCTCATCTGGGGCAGCCGTTTCCAAGGTAACCTTCTCACCATTCCCTTCTAATGTCACAAGTGCCTTCTCGCTCTCTCCGTTGTATAGACAATGGATGACTTCGAGATACTTAAAGTACTTGGAAAAGGGACATTTGGAAAGGTTATAATTGTTCTCCTCTCCTCAATATGTCATGTTATCCCCCCTAATCCCCGTCCCCCCTCCCTATCCCCCCTAATCCCCGTCCCCCCTCCCTATCCCCCCCCTCCCTATCCCCCCCTCCCTATCCCCCCCTCCCTGTCCCCCCTCCCTATCCCCCCCTCCCTATCTCCTGTCCCTTCTGTCCCCCTTCCCCACCGCAGGTAGTAATGTGTAAGGATAAGTCAACAGGAGAGGTTTTGGCCATGAAGATTCTAAAGAAAGATGTAATCGTTGCTAAAGATGAGATATCACACACACTGACTGAGAATAGAGTATTACAAATGACGACTCATCCCTTCCTGACAGTAGGCCCCGCCCCCTGCTCCACCCCCCACTCCATATTCATCCTCTTCCCATGCAGAGTCTCAAGTACTCCTTCCAGACAGCTGACAGGCTATGTTTTGTGATGGAGTATGTGAGAGGTGGAGAGCTCTTCTTCCACTTGTCCCGAGAGAGAGTGTTCTCTGAGGACCGGACACGATTCTATGGTGCCGAGATCACCCTGGGCATTCAGTATCTCCACAAATTGGGGGTCGTGTACCGCGACCTCAAGGTATGTACCAACTGATGTGTTTTGACAAACTGTTGGACATTGTTGACACTTGCTGCATGTCCAATGACTGTTGACTTTCACTTTGCGCTATGTAAACAACTTGACACTCTGTCTTCCAATTGCTGCCCACCTCTCAGCTAGAAAATCTGCTGCTAGATGAGAAGGGTCACATTAAAATCACAGACTTTGGTCTCTGTAAGGAAGAGATTAACTTTGGAGACACAACTCGCACCTTCTGTGGCACACCAGAATACCTAGCCCCTGAGGTGTGGGTCACTTGACTTACTGTTACCTAGTTTAGTAATGATGACCTTTGGCCCCAGGTGTTGGAGGACAATGACTATGGGCGTGCAGTAGACTGGTGGGGAGTGGGCGTGGTCATGTACGAGATGATGTGTGGCCGGCTTCCCTTCTATTCCCGCGACCATGAGGTCCTTTTTGAGCTAATCTTAGTGGTATGTGGGGTGGGGTAGGGTGGGGTACACCAGGACTGGGGTGACAGGTTCCATGTCCCCCTCACAGGAAGAGATCAAGTTCCCAGCCAGACTATCTGAGTTGGCCAAATCTCTATTAGGAAAACTGCTAGAGAAAGATCCTAATAAACGGTATGTCTTGAGCTACATGATGTGTGTCATGTGACAGTCACATGACATGTAGTGGGTCATGTGATGCGTGCCATGTGGTGGATGTATTAAAACAATAGCCAGTTGATGTTGAGTGTGGTGGTCTGTGTTGTGCAGACTTGGTGGAGGGAAAGATGATGCTGAGGAGGTGAAAGGTCACCCATTCTTTGAGTGCCTTAACTGGGATGACCTCTATGACCTCAAGATCACCCCTCCCTTTATCCCGATTGTCAAGTCGGACATGAGTGTGGAAAACTTTGACAAGGAGTTCACTGATGAACCAGTGGACCTGACTCCACCTGATGATGGTATGTCCTTCTGGCCCTGCCTCATCTGCTGCACATGATGTGTTCTGAGAACACATCATGTGCAGCAGGGAAGGCTTAGGACCTGTTCTTCCTCTCACCCACTGACCTCCCTCCCATCACCTCCCCCCCCCCCCCCCATCACCTCTCTTCCCCCCATCAGCTGACCCCAAGGCTCATGTTGGAGATGGTGTGCATTTCAATGACTTCACCTTTGTCCCTGAGGCAGGGGGGAATTTCAAGTGATACCATGGCAACCAGATTGCCCCATAGTGTGTGTATATGTGTGTGTGTTTAAAAGGACAGAAAGATTTTCTCTGACAACACTAATTCTTGTACATACATTTTTACATGTTCCATATATAGTCTTGCTGCTAGCTGTTCAGGTCAACAGTACATTGTATACCATGTTACAGTACATGTTACATGTCTTTTATACTATGCACGTGTACCTTTTCTGACATTGGTTTTTATTTACACAAGTACAAATTTTTACTGGGAGACGTTTAAATTCAAAACATGCGCAAAAGGCGTGCGCCAAAGGTAGCCCACGTGTAATCCTAAGAAGGCATGGTATGGAGAATAGTGTACGGGAAGCAAAGGAACGTGTTGTGTTCAGCGAAGACGGCGCTAAGCTGGCCGTGTGTGGGCTTGATGGGGAAGTAAAGGTATGGAGCAGCGCCACTGGAACGCTCACAACACGTTTCACTCCCGAGGGCGCGAGAGGTGTCGCTATAGCCGCCGCTACATGGAGTAGGGTGAGTATACACATGACTTCTATCGGACTGCATACATTTACGTTCTCATTACACTCCTCTTGTTTCTCTCTATCCCTCACCCCACTCCTCCCTGTACCCCTCACTCCACTCCTCCCTCTATCCCTCACCCCACTCCTCTGTATCCCTCACTCCACTCCTCCCTCTATCCCTCACTCCACTCCTCCCTCTATCCCTCACTCCACTCCTCTGTCTATTCCTCACTCTACCCCTCTCTCTATCCCTCACTCTACCCCTCTCTCTATCCCTCACTCCACTCCTCTCACTCCACTCTTCTGGTCTCTCTCTCTCCTCATTAGTGCCTACATAAACGCAAGTCTGGTAAGAAGATTGCACTAGCAGTAGGTTCAAAGGTTGTTGTGTGGAATGAAACGAAGGGCCAACAAGAGTGTGTGCTGGTAAGTGGGTGTGGCTAGAGCCAGGTCTGATGTGATGATGGTTCCCATGCAGTCTGCAGTCCATACTGGTCTGGTGAATGGTACGGCTTGGGGACCAGCTAATACACATTTATATTCAGGGTCAGAGGACAAACACGTGGTGGTCTGGGACACAGGAACATGGGAATGTACACAGTGAGGCCACACCCCCTAACTGGACCAGTGCACAGTTTCTTTATGTTTTTATTCTAGCAAATGGCAAGCTGATAGGAATGGCATCAAATGTATTTGTTGTCATAACAACAGAGATTTGGTGGTGACTGCTGCTCGCTCCATCAAGTTATGGTGTTCAAATAGTTACTCTCTATTAAAAGTAAGCTCTAGCATGTACTGTCTCTCAATAGCTGTAATCTGACTGTTGTGTACAGAGATTCACTGGTCATGCTACATCTGTCAGTAGTCTACTGTTCATTGGAGACAATCTCTTGCTATCCTCGGCCACTGATGATCGTATCCTCAACTTATGGTAACACCTAACACTATGTTCACTAAGTCATATGACCTGTGTGATATAAGTCATGTGACCTGTGTGATATAAGTCATGTGACCTGTGTGATATAAGTCATGTGACCTGTGTGATATGTCATATGACCTGTGTGATATAAGTCATGTGACCTGTGTGATATAAGTCATATGACCTGTGTGATATAGGAATATGGAGGCCAAAGGTTCTGGTGCTATTGCATCATTTGCGTGTGAGGAGGAGGTTGCGTCGTGTTATGTAACAGTTTCTAAGGACACAGTATATGCAGTAGCACTTGCACAGGAAGGGGTAGTGCACATATTTAAATACCCACTGACCAATCAGATTGCAGCTCCCATATCAGCTCACTCAATGCTACAGTTCACCTCACCCTCGACACAGGTCAGCCAGTAATGCTCCTGTCTGTTCTCCAGTAGTCATGGTACCCATCCCACCCCCACAGAGTGACACACCCTCTCCACTGCCAGTCCTGTCTGCCTGCCTCACTCCAGATGGTATCACTGTGGCCCACACCTCAACTATCAAGCCTCGTATAGAGACAGTGGTATGTGGTGTGCCTCCTGCGTCCGTCAGTACTGACGTGTGTGTGTATTTCAGAGGTGGAGTGAGTGCAAGAGAGGGACTGTGTGTCTGGTGAGGGAGAGAGTGGCAGGACTGCTCCTGAATGGACTGGGAGATAGGAGGGGCAACCAGGTCTGGCCACACCCCCTACACAGACACTAATTAATGCTGTCCATCCTCTGTCCAGTCCCCACCTCAGTCAGTGACTGTACTGGGCCCAGGTCACATGGCCACATACAATGGTCACTGTAAGGATATGCCGACCAATCAGATTGCTACTGAAGCTCCACTAAGCAGCAGGTTGCAAACAGCAGAGGCAGCTCAAGCCAGCTCAGGAGAGAGAAAGAGGTGAGACCTGGTGGTTGGAATAGTGTGTTCTCATGTCTGCCTTTCCAAACAGTCGTGTGGCAACAGCTGATTCTCTCAGTCGCCTTCTGGCACAAGCAGTACAGAGTGGGGATAAAACACTGCTGGAAGAACCACTGAAGGTCCGTAAGGAGGTTATAATCCGCCAGACCATCCGAAGACTGCCTGTGGGGCTGGTGGTCCCACTACTGAAACAGGTGACACTAGCAGTGTATGGACTGAAGTGGGTGTGGTCTAACCCTCATTTCCCCTTATAGCTGATTCATCTGCTGGAGACCTCCCCTGGAAGGGGCCTGGAGCTCAGCCTCTGGGTTCGGCATGTGCTGACTCAGCACTCCTCTTACCTCATGACCCAGCCGCAACTGGTCTCCACTCTCTCTTCATTTTATCAGGTCTGCCTCCCATGGCAGCTAGGCTCTGCTAACTGTGTACTGTTGTCTCTCTCCACACTAGGTACTGGAGGCAAGGTCCTCTGTGTACAATAAACTGTGTAGGATACACGGCAAGCTAGACCTCATGAATATTCATGAGTCTGACGAGGCCTCTGGCAGTAGTTCAGTCCCAGCTGAGGCTCTAATGTCTGTAACTATTGGAGGTCAGTGGAGAGAGCCTTGTCCACTATATCATGTGTACTGGTCACTATTCCTCACTAGATGAGGTGATCAGCAGTAGTAGTGAGTCAGAGTCAGACCAGGTCAGTGGTACTACTGATACCTAGCCCTGTACATGACCCATACATGACTACACAGAGTGATGGGGAACTGTCAGAGGATGACAAGTCTGATAGTGAGACTGAAGTTGCCATGGATACAGCAGAACATGTACCTCAACAGTTGACTTGACCTCAGTGTGTGTTTAGTAATTCCTTGTACAATGTCAAGTGTCAAGTGTTGCTACACACATTTTACATAACGGAAAATGGTATCAAGCACAAGTGCACTTTACAAACACGATTGGTTAGGATTGGGCAACCTTTGCCCTCCAGAAATTGATTCCTACAAATGTTCCACTGAGTAGCATGAAGAAGAGGTAGAGTGCAGCAGCTCCCCAGCAGGAACTGCAGGGAGGGAAGGAGGGGTGTGTGGGGGGAGGTTGAGGGGAGGGGGGGCTTACTATGCAGCATTACTGTAGGCGGTTGTCACATCGTCCTGAGCATAATACTCCACATTCTCTAAAGGGCCCTTGCAACCACTTGTGTCACAGGCCTTTCCCTCCAGAGCTGGTTCAATGTCCTCATAGAGAGCCACTGCCTCCACCTTGAAGAACACCCCCATCAGGCCCTGAACACCAATGGACTTCTGTCACACAAAATGGCTGTCATGTCACACACACTAGTAGCCATTGAATGGGCATTGTGTGGGTACATGTGTCACTAATACACCATTCACTCCCTATTCAGTCAGTGACAACACACAGTGGTCACCATACCACCCACAACTGCTCTTAGTACTGACACTACCTCTGTAGCAGTGAGGACACATACCACACACTTCTCTGCAGTGACCCCAGGGCTGAATCCCCACCTCTCCCAGTGGACTGTAACCCCCCCCCCTCTCTCCCCTCTCTCTCTCTCCAGTAAATGACAACTCTTACCAACATGATCACTCCCCATATACTGAGGACCAGGCAGCACAGCGAACACTTGGGGCCGCACACAGTGAACACACAGTTACCCACCGCCTCGCCTGCCATCTCTACCAATGAGTGAGGACACGGTAAAGTTTACCAAAGCTCTTGAAGGACTCCTGCTGAAGTTCTAGAGACTCGTATTAACGTCACAACTTTATCATGTGATGTATATTTCCGAACCGTACCAAATACCGGAACCACAGAAAAGTGGGCGGGCCATAGCAACATCATTAGCAACTGAAATGCCGTCGAAGAAAGGCAAAGCCAAGGGCAAGGGCAAGGGCAAAGCCAAGGGCAAAGGGAAAGGAAAAGATGGGTGAGTTCACACAAGTCACTCCTACATTTAGTGTCCGTTCCCTCGTAGAAATTTATCTGAGAAGAAAGATAAAGAGGCTGCTCTGAAGCAAGCTGTGTCAGATGCTAAATTATGGGAGATGAGATTCCAGGCCGCAGAGAAGTCCCGAGAAGCTTACAGAGAGAGTGGTCGGAAGCTAATGCAGGAGAATGACCTGCTGCAATCTGCCATTAGTCAGGTACTGTCTCGGGTACTGTATTGTACCAACTGTATTATGGCATGTAGCTATCACCCTCTTGTGACAATCACAGACAGAAAAGGATACAGTCAAGGTGATTGGGTTTCTGAAGAAAGAAGGGGGAAAGAAGGATGAGGAGGTGGTCTCACTGCGTGGGGAGCTGTGTGAGGCACAAGAGACTGCTGCCAGTGAGAGGAGAGAGATAGCTCAGCAGTACAAGAGCACAGTGGAAGAACTAGAGGCTCAGCTGCAGGACCGCACCGAGGAAGTGAGTAGAGGGAAAGGCCCACAATATAGGAGTCATCTAAATGTACTCCCTCCACATACACCCATGCACACATTAAAGCTCTCTGTGATGCAAGGGGAATTAAAGACAGTGAAAGAGTTTCGGAAGCACCGTGGAGAGATGGAAGCACAGCTCTCTCAGTTGCAAGTGACCCTTGCACAGTCCAAAAAAGACCATCAGGCAGCACTACAGGCACTGGAACATCGCTTCTTTGAGGAGAAGGTAGGGTGTATGGCATGTTGTGAATGATCTATAGACTCTGGGTCCTGTTAGGTGAGGCTACAGAAAGAGGCCAACTCCAGAATTGCAGAGCTCTCTGAGAAGGCTCATTCAGAGGCTGTAAGAAACCTTGGAGATCGCACACGAGATGTGTACCATGAGAATGTGCGCATGAGTGAGGCTCTAGCCCTGCATTCAGCAAGAGTAGAGGAGTTGGAACTAAGGACCCAGCAGTTGGAGGTGGCCAACAGGTAGTGTGTGTGTGTGTGTGTGTGTTTGGTAGGCAGTAACTGTATTGTGGATGGGTGTTCTATATAGGCAGCTGGCAGTAGAGAAGGAGCTGAACCAGCAACTGGTAGCCTCTAGAGTGGAGGGTGCCCGCAGACACCAGAAGCAGATCACTGAACTTCAGGTATATAGTACACCAGCTGAGACCATTGTAAAAAAAGGATCATTGTGTGTTGCAGGAAAAGGTGTCCTCACTGGAAGCCAGTTTGGTGGCAATAGTGAAGGAATTTGATGTGGAGAGAGAGCGCCAGACCCGCCATGCACAGCTCCTCCTCCAGGAGGCACGGTATGATGAGGCCCACTAATGAAGGGAGGTGCCCACTAATGAAGGGAGGTGCCCACTAATGAAGGGAGGTGCCCACTAATGAAGGGTGGTGCCCACTAATGAAGGGAGGTGCCCACTAATGAAGGGAGGGGCCCACTAATGAAGGGAGGTACACACTGATATTCTCCCTTCCTGTCAGGGAGGAGGCAGAATCTCAGCGTTCCCGTGCTGACTGCGAGGCTGCAAAACTGAGTCACATTCGTAGCTTGGCACAGCGTATACTGCAGCAGAGGTCAGAGGTTGAACACTTCCTGCTAGATGCTCTGCAGCATGTAAAAAGAGAGGTTGTAGCAAACAGGTACACCTCTGACAGCAGTCACTGGCATATATAGCACAGCCTGTCATTGGCACACAGATCTCAGTACTGTCACGATGCAGCTGTCATATACCGTGGGAGAGTGAGAGAGGCCGCCAGAGGCCATGGGCAATTCCCTGCTGTGAGGACATTTAGAGCTCTTCCAAGCAGCACTAACAGTGTCTATCATGACCTAGACACAGCAGCTCAGTGGTAAGTACACAGGCATCTCTTGCACATGATATTTCCACCGAGTGTGCACTGCACATGCAGGGAAGGAATTAGTGGACGAGTAGACATCTCTGATCTGACATGGGAACAGAAGGAACAAGTGCTCCACCTCCTCTTTTCTAGAATTAACAAGACCACACCCTCCAACTCCCAGCCTCCACCCCACTCCTCTCCATCCACTTGCAGGTGTGTTCCACATGTACACCCCAGGCTACTGATATTACATATCCTTGTGCTCTTTCCCAGCCCTCCCCCTCCCCCTCCATCTCGAGATGTGTTCCTAACTCAATCCTCTTCATTCTCCGCCACAAATCCCCCACAAATATTGTAACATCTCTCTCTTAAGTGTGTGTGTGTTAACGCAACTCAAATTTCCAGTGCTAATAAGTAATTTGTAACCAATTACACCAGACAGACAACATCACTGACATCCAAGAACTGTCTCCCACACATCCATTACAGCACTTTCAACATGTTCCCTCACCTCCCACTACCCATAATATATCCTCTGTTTGTAGAAGGTCATATCCGAGGATGGCCTGACCACCTGCAGCTGGCCACACAGTCACTACTTGTACATGCACTAAGGCATGTAATGCATGCCTATGCCATGTGGCCACTGTCACAGCTACTGTGCAACAATCAAATTATACCTCACAGATCACATACAATGATCAGGTACACAACAGACAGCTAGTAGAGAAGGAAGTGAAGTCAGGAGTTGCCTGTGGCTGGTTTGTCAGCTAGCCCCACCCCCCATCCACTTAGTTCCTCCTGGGTGGCAAGCAGTCGGCCAGGATCTGAAGACATTGAGGTGTCTTCCTCTGCTCATTTGCTTTGCTGTGTGTGTGTGTGTGTGTGTGTGTGTGTGTGTGTGTGTGTGTGTGTGTGTGTGTGTGTGTGTATGTGTGTGTGAGGTATTCTAGTCAACACAGCAATATATTTTGTCTGCTCATATGTCCTCCAGTCGTTCCTCAAGTCACTGTGACTGTAACAATAGATATTACAGTCACGAAGTGGACACATCTCTATTTCGCACACTGACCATCCTTTAAAAGGCCAATTATATACCTAATGGTCATCAATAAGCCAATCACACATTACATAATGCCAGTAATGACTTCAATTATATGATACCATACAAGTCATCCACATCCCAGGTGTCCAGCCCAGGTAAACCTAGCACAGCTAATCCACAAGGACATGTGAGAATCTCTGGAACTACAGGAATTCTAGCACCCATACATGGGTGTTGCCAAGGCTGTCTAACTACTCACAGTAGCTACATCACATCATATCACACGACACACATCCTCTACAGCTCCTCAGTCCTCACCTTCCTCTACACCTAACTGATAGGCCATGTTCTGTAGAGCTCTTATCTTCTCCATTAGCTGTGCTGGTGTCAGACTTGCAAGCTCTGTTGCCAAGAGAATAGGAACTGGTAACAATCATCATAGTTACAATGGCAGTACCATTGATGGTGTCCATGTCATCCTTAGTGACATCCATCAGCCACTCTGGGGTAGCCGGGGACAGGTGCTGTAAGGATAACACTGGCCAGATGAGGGCGAGGTCCCACCATCCCTGGCTCACTTACCAGAGGATTGAAGTCTCCAACTACACACGACATACCTTAATCAAGTGAACCAACAATAGTGGTGCGTTTTGACTTACAGAAGTGTTGTTGGTCAGGCCACATAACTGGAGAATCGTTACTGAGCCGCTCTGACGACAGAAGAACGTCATTCTCACTCTCTCCGGCTCTAGGGGTTAGGCCCTCCTCCATGGCACTCAAATCGCGCGCGAAATGTTGTAACCGCATATGAGCGGTTACCTTGTGCGCTTAACGTGTACTTTGGACTGGAGGGTTCGGAAGCCGAGAGTTCTGGAACCATAGATACTATACCTATGCTGGAACCTCCCATAGGTGTCCAGCAAAATCATGAGTGGTAGTTATTTGTCTCTAAGTATTCTACTTCCTCATTATGATCGCAAACGAGTTTTCGAAAGCTCAAGAACCTTTCAGCTTTTACCCTTCCGCTGTTCCAGTAGCCCTACCTCGAGATTGGGAAATGAAAATGGATCCCATGACTGGCTGGCCGTTCTTTGTGGACCATCTGAACCGCCACACTACGTGGCACGACCCGCGTTTTCGCCGGAGCCGTAATCCATGGGAACCCTCCTGCTATTATGACCTCCCCTACAATGGACATCATGCTCGTCCGTTTTCAGCCAAAATCCCTTCGCCTCACCAATCACCGCCACTCTCACACCACCAGAAGCTACCCTCACATCGGGAGACTGTTACTGACCTCCAGCCACAAGCCACACCCTCACAGCACGCTACAACCATTCCTTCTGCTACCACACACTCTACACTGCAGAAGCAGTCTCATTCAGAGAGCCAGTTAGTGGCCAGTGAGAGGCCTGACACCCCTAACCATGATGACACAGAGAATGTGAGTGAAGTACTTGCAACTGAAATTCAGGAGCAGCTGGACAGAATCTGTGAGATTCAGGAGAAGGTGGAGTTGATGCGAGATCAAGTGACCTCCTTCCAGGGCCAGACAGGCTCCAAGGACTATATCTACATGGAGGAGACCTTAATGGCCCATTTGCTATCTCTGGACAGCACACAGACATTTGGACTAGCAAGAGTGAGAACTGCAAGAAAGAAAGTGGCAACAAACATACAGCACTTGCTTTCACTACTAGAGACTAGAGCAGTATCCTGAGTGTATGTCCTGTGACTTGTAATACGCACGCACGCACATCTATATAGAGTCTATAATTTTTTATTGAAGTCAATTTGCGCCTGCGCATGAAAGGCTGCAAAGCTATAAATAGGTCACATTTCATTCGCTTTGCAGAAAGGCGACAGGAATCATAGTTGAAAACAAAATGGCCATTCAATATTGCTACACAGCTGTGCTCGCAGCGTTGATAATTACTGTCACAAGTGGTAATCCGCTGCGCGAAGGTCGTCGCGTTCCTCCTGGCATCCGCCCTATCACTTTAGAGGAACTGGAAGGCACGGTAACACTTTAATACGCAAGATTGTGTAATCTATTACGAATATGTGCGGTTTTCATTTCTGTCATGTTTGCAGTGCTCTGTTCAGGGCTGGACCCAGTGCCTCCATATGGTTAGAAGTCTACTGAACGCTACTCATCCCATTAATGTAGGGTATGCTGCCTGTCTTAGTAGGAACAATCCCTATTCGTCTTCTGATACTTCTCCAGCACCAGTGACATATTCTAATGCAGGTAGCTAACTGGAATATATCTGGCTCTGCATGTATCATTTGTTTAATATTAGTGATATTTTTGCAGGAAACAGTACTAATAATGCCACAGAATCAGGTAGTGCGGAACTGCCCACTACCACTAACACTAGCTCAAGCAGTGATGAGGCAGGAGAACAGCAGAGGTGTACTGTTAGTGGAGCACAGAAGGTGAGCTTGGTCGGTATTTCTTAAAGGTCTGCACCTGGAACCAAACAGCTGCATTAAAACACGTGTGTGCATGTCTGATATCCAATAATCAATGGCATGCCAAGAATGTGTGCTCGGGTCTATTTCACCTGACAAATATGATTTAAATGTCTACAAATTAAAGGAAATCCTATACAACATTCTTGAGGACTAATTGATATAATTTATTGTTCTGTAAACACAGAAGCGCATTCGAAGTGAGGTCTATTGTAAGCAGCTGTTCGATATAGATGAGAGTCTTTACACACTCATCTCATACATGTGTCTACTCAGAGACACTCACTGTGTCCAATACTTCCCTGATCCTGGCTACCTCACTCCACATCAGATCATGGACTCTATCAGACTGTGGCATGAATCTGTGGTAAGTAGTACCTTCAAATATATTTTGAATGTCTATATATATATATATATATAAATATATATATGCACTCTTCCTGTTCATCTCCACAGATTAACACTCACAAGAAGTGCTGTGAGTCACAGAACGAACCCACCACAGGAAGGATATTTACCAGGAACCTTGATGAACTGTATGATACCAGGGTGGACTTTACGATTGGAGATTTGCTGGGCACATGCTTTATCCAAGGAGGTAATAACGACTGGGATTTTGGACTCAAAACAGTGGCACTTATGGTGCATATTGTGGAGCTAATGCAGGACTTGGGGCGTCGGAGGACTTGCCTGCGTGGCTGTTTCAGTGAGGGGCAAGTTCAGTGTACAAACTTGCTGCTCTAATCTCCCTAACCTCAGAAACCCGGACTGTCTGTTCTGATCTATACTTTGTGTACATTCAGGAGCATATATATATGTCATCTCATATCATTTCACATTCACAGTTGTTTTCATCTAATTGTGTTTAAATAAATAGCAATATTCTCTCAGTGTCATAACAATGGTTTTGTTTATTCACAGCTCCATGTGTTAGTCTATAGTTGCTGTGCGCATTCTCAAAGGATATGTAATGTCATGAAAATCAGTCTGACAAACATGTAATGGCATTCCTACACTTGTTAGCATGCCTTAAACTAATAAATTCTCATTTAGTGAATAATGTGAGAAAGCAACTGAAATATTTACCTACCATGTGCCATCACAGGGATCACACAAAAACTGCAATTACCACATTCCTTCTTATGTTAGTCATGACACCATGTTTCTTTGATGTCATGTTGGATTTGAGTAGGAAATCAAAAAGCAGACAGGCAGACAGTTAAGTGGGGGGACCTCTCGTGGTGCTTACTTATTAGGTAAATGTCCTAGGAATGTTAGGTTGAGGGAATGGCCAATTCCTTTATTGTGATCAGTTTGGCTCAACACATGGCAGCTAGCCTTGAGGCATGTTACATGAGCTGAAATAGTTGCCACAGGAATGAAAGGGAGGAAGGCTTGCTACAGGTTCTATGTCCCTCAGTGATCACATCACACACACAAACAGCAGGATCAAAGCCCATTCAAACACCTTTGATGGCATTAGAACTATTTACCAAATTTCACTAATACACTCTTCCCAGACGTTCCCCATTCCACTTGTCATGAGCAGGATACACACTTCAGAACATTGTACATGTCACGTATGGACAATAGTGTGAGTGGGTGTGTGTTATTTGATAATCCATTACAGAGTTCGTTAGCTCACTGGGGACAGGGATAAAGTGTTTTCTGAAATAAGAGTTAATGGGAGGCCAATCTAGGATTACAATGTGGAGAGATAAAAATGTGATTCTAAGAATTAGTGCTGCACTGCAACGTGACCTTATTAATTCACTTATGTTGTCATGGCTTTTCATGCACTGCAGGTATTCCACTAAGTGCTAGGTTGATGTCAGTGTGCATGACTTCAATTGTAGGTGTTGACTGTACACTGACTGCACAGTAAAAGGAGCTGCATATGGCAGTCAATGCCAGCCCTGTCTAGAGTCACACTTCAAACCAGACATCTGCAATACTGCCACTGCTGAGGAAATGTACATGTGTGGGACTGTGTTTGCCAGTGGAACAATGAGGAAAAGAACATTAAAGAGACCCACGTTTGGCAGAACTGATGTGCAGCAGCCAATAACACCACCTTGGCCAAGTGTGGCCTTGTCTTCATAATTGGTTCCTTACAAGATGGACACCTACCAATACACTCACAGACATTCCTTTTTGCCAGTTTCCCAAGTGTACTTTAGGTTTCAGAGCAGCTGTAGTGATATGAGTAGGAATTATATATTGTCTCGTTACTCATTAGTCAGTGGCTTCTGTATGCTGCAGGCATCAACAATGCCATAACTTGATGCTGTAAGCAAAAATGTGTCACTTGAAACAAAACATTAACATACTGGGATGGCAGGCACATACACTTGGCTGTGTTTACCAGTGAAGTAGTTGAGCTATGCATTCAAGCAGGTGTCAGGGTAAGCTGTGACCATTTGAGGATCTTCGAGTCTCACTATTGATTATAAGTTATTGCATAGAATGTGATTTAGTGGCACTCCCCATTGCCTCCAGCAAAACAGTGGCTGGCCCTCACCATTATGAGGCTAGTGTTCCCCAGAACACACACAATGCAATTTACATTCTTGATCAGGAACTTTCGCTGTCCTGGAAACTTACACAGTTCACTGTAATCCACAGTTCATTAAGCACTTCTTAGAATAGCACACACTCGTACTGTACAGAGAATGACACAGATCGTGGACTAGAATACAGAATGTGCTGTACAGTACTAGTGACGGAGGCTAGCAAGCTTTGTCCAAAGGAAGGACAACGCTCCTCCACTTAGCAATCCACCAGACAAGAAGAATGCCATGATGGTGGATGCTGTCTCCTTATCATCTTCATGGACACGCCTGGGGTCAGAGACCATTGGCTAACTGATGGTACTGTCAGGTGAGAGTCACATGACTTACTGTGGTGCAGTGACCATTGCAGTAGATCCGAGGTATCCATTAGACAGTCCAAACAACAATACTAACAGTATGGGAATGATGTCATATTCTGGTACATTGGGGTAGGTGGGGATGAGTGGATCTTTGACCTATGATGAACAACAGATAATGAAATTGAGGGGTGGAGCCAAGTCATTGGTCCTACTCCTCATGATAATAACCTTTACCACAATGGTAATCAATAGATAATGGACTGTAGACAGAACATGGTTCAGACCTGTTCTTTGCACAAGAGAAAGGCTGGAATGAAGACACATCTCAAGGCACACATCACCAGCAATGACACGTGATGGTTGCCAACCTACACCACGAGATGTGTGGACTCTAGAGCCACAATCAGTGATATTGGGTACCTGTATCCAGTGAGTGATGTACCTTCCAGTCAGATCAGACACGTTGAACATTAGAAAACAGACAAGAAGTGGGAAGTAGGTGTCACCTGCAGTGACAGGTAGCACTCTGCACATGTACAATGTTGAAGGTATATAGCTGACCAGTCCAGGCAGAATGGCCAGGATCTGCTGATACTATCTGAGAGAGAAGAGCTGGGAAGACACTGATAGTGACAGTGAATACCAGATACACACTGACTGCATACCACCACACCTGCACACAATGACTATTCAAACATGACTCACATCACATGACAAGCGTACCTTCTTCAGTATGGCAAAATAAGACGGGTGGACTTTGACCTCAGTCTGCACTGCAGCCTCCACTGCTTTCTGCTGTTTTTGCTGCACTATTTGTACACTTGACTTCTCAAAATAGAACTGCATAAATGGCTAGGGGATGCGGTATCATACAAGCAATTGTCCCTCATACTGGATGTGGTGCTCACCATTCTATTGAGGAAGTAGACAGAGATAAGGCAGAGGATGATCACCAAACATGCCACTGAAAAGTAGGCATAGGCACTGTCCTTGATGCTCTTGTGTGACTCTCCTCCACTGACACTGCCACTGATAAGACTGAAGAGAATACTGGCCACAGCAGCAAACACACCAGCTACAGCCTGTGGCCACCCCCAGCCATATCATGAACAAGACAGATGATGGCAGTACATGGCCTACCTGACCACTCATAACAGATGATGTATACTTGTGAGGCAAAACTCCAGCAAAGCCAAATGTTGAGGATTGGAAAATGGAGGAGGCAGTGTTCATGATGAATACAGATAGCAGTGTTAATGCAAAGAACCCATCAGTCCCTGGAGCAAGTGAGAGAAGGGGAGGGAGGGAAAGGGAAGACAATTGATAGTTCAGTGGCTAGTTTTTGGTTATTACTTACAGTGACTGACAGGCACAGCCACTAGTCCAGTTGTTAGCAGGAAGAGAACTAACATGACAAGTAGAGACACAACCATGCGGACCCGATAGTGAAACCTGGCAATGGACATGCAGTCAGACCAGACCAAGACACACACACATACAGACTGACTTGCTCTGCAGCCATATGTTGACTGCTGACATAACAAAGATAGGCAACATGGACGCCAGACTGAACCAGTTCTCAAAACTCTTATTAAACCCCACACAATGGTGGCTTCCATGGGGACAGGTAAACTTCATCTTGAAGTACTGGAGAGGCAACAGAAGTTGCAGCATTACTGTCAGGGAGGTGGAATGGCAGGTAGGCAGTGACAGACTGACCGGCTGGGCGGTAATGAAAAAGTTCCATGGAAGCAAATGGCCCACTCCATGAAGAAAGAAGATGACGTAAGCCAGTTGAAACTTGTCCTTAGGCCCGTCTTCAGGTGTACTACTCAGTAATGGCTCTCTTTCACTGGGAGTCTTAAAGGGCATGATCTTGTCTGCATTAAGAGAACGACCACTACCTGGGGTCTTACGGGACAGTGCACTCGCCATGACACCTGCTACTAGACTACAGTGCTTAGCGCGAGCTCAGCTGAATTTTACGCGCCACTCGTGTGCGTTTACGTCATGGCGCGCGTAGTGCACGTGCTAACCATGTGTATATATACCCACCAAAATTTAATATCTGCACAAAATAAACTGTTAATTTTCTGTCATTGAGTCTGCACTACTCTACTTCAAGGTGGGAAATACTGTAGAGGGTGTGGCATCCACAACATCTTCCTGCCTCCACAGACTAGTGATGGTCTTGGTCTGGGTATAGAAACTCACGCCCTGTGAGGTGGGGTGTGTGAGGGGAGGTGGGGATGGGGTGGATGAGGGGAGGTGGGGTGGGGTGGGTGAGGGGAAGGTGGGGTGGGGTGGGTGAGGGGGAGGTGGGGTGGATGAGGGGGAGGTAGGGTGGGGTGAATGAGGGGGAGGTGGGGTGGGGTGGATGAGGGGGAGGTGAGGGGAGGTGGGGACAAGAGGGTATGATAAGACTTTGGGATGAGGGTAACTACTCACCTGTTTGCCATAGAAATTCATATCTCCACGGAATGAGGCCCGGGAACCAGTGAATGAAAACATAGGCAGGGGAACTGGAATGGGGACATTGACTCCGACCTGACCCACATCAATTTCGGACTGGAACTTGCGAGCAGCAGCTCCAGACCGGGTAAAGATGGCTGTACCATTGCCATAAGGATTATTATTTATTATATCAATTGCCTGAGGACCCCAAAGGCATTACATCATCAGATATGGAGCAGGTACTGGACATTACCAACCTCATCTAGAGTGTCTGCTGTCATGGCAACAAGGACAGGTCCAAAGATCTCCTCCGTGTAGCAGGTCATGTGAGGCTTCACATCAGACAGGATAGTCGGTCCCACAAAGTTTCCCTTCTCGTACCCAGGGACAACCACATCACGTCCGTCTAGTGCCAGCTGTTAAGAGAACATGCAATCCTCTTCACTTTGGACAGGTTTACTGTCAACCGACCTTTGCACCCTCCTTCACACCACTCTGCACAAGGCTGCACACTCTTTCCTTAGCCTCGGGAGATATAAGGGGTCCAAGGTCAGCACCAGGTTCCATGCCACCACTCACTCGCAGTTCCTTAGCTGGTGATAGACATGAGTGGATGGTGGGTGGAATGATGGTGCACATAAGCTGCAGGGGCTAACCTTTCTGCACAACTTCAGGCAGCCATTCTTTGGCCTCTCCCACAAAGATGGCAGTGGAGAGAGCCATACAGCGCTGACCAGCAGCTCCAAATGCTGCTCCCACCAGCTGTGTAGAACAACACAGCTACCATGGCAACCAGTGAGACCTCTGACTCACCTGGTTAATGGTGTGTTCCTTGTTGGCATCAGGCAGGATGACCCCATGGTTCTTGGCCCCCATGTTACTCTGAACCCTCTTCCCATTGGCTGAGCCCCTGTCATAGATGTACTTCCCCACATAGTCAGACCCCACAAAGGAGATGGCTCGAATGGAGGGATGGTCACATATGAAGTCCACAGCTAAAGGAAAACATAATGTACAAGCACAGGATAAAGGCTCTACTTAGTGTGTGTGTGTGTGTACATGTGCGAGTACAAGCTGTGTCTAGGGCTATAGGTGGACACCTTTGCACACATTCAAGCATAGAACAGAAACATGCACCACGTGTTAGTCTATTGTAATGAGAACCAACAGACAATTGTCTTGCCTGCCTTCTGGCCATGGATGACATTGAGAACCCCGTCAGGCAGGCCTGCATCCTGGGCCATCTGAGCCAGCAGCATACAGGCTCCAGGATCCTGCTCACTTGGTTTCATGACAAATGTGTTGCCAACCACAGTAGCCAGAGGGAACATCTGGAGGGGGAGAGAGAGGAAGGAGCTAGCAGGGGGGTGGGGTGGGTGGGTGCGGTAACCTCACCCAGAGAGGTATCATGGCTGGGAAATTGAAGGGGCACACTCCGGCACACACTCCCAGTGGCTCACGGTACGTGTATGTGTCCATGTCCTTAGTGACAGAGGAGAGGGTCTCTCCAAGATGGAGGGAAGTGATGGAACACGCATGCTCCACCACCTCTGCAGGGAAGAGAGAACATTAGCTGTGGACAGGCATGTAGCAGGGCAAGACTTCACTCACGTAGTCCTCGCATCACATCTCCCTCAGCATCAGCATACGTCTTGCCTTGCTCCAGAGTGACATTCTTAGCCAGTTCATCCTAGCCATACATGAACATGAGGACCTGATCTCACTAATGTCTAGGGCTCACCATGTTGGCTCTGATGATACCCTGCAGTTTGAACATGACTTGCTGTCTGGTCATGAGGCTGGTGTCAGACCAGCTGGAGAAGGCCTTCTGAGCTGCACTGGCTGCAGCATTCATCTCATCCTAACACGTGCAACAGACGGAAGTCAACTAGTGCCTACAGCAATATGGCAGGCTCACCTGTGTAGCACATGGGACACGAGACACCACCTCCTGAGTTGCAGGGTTGTAATTATTGATCCATTGGTCAGTTTGAGAGTCCACAAACTTGCCACCAATCAGCAGTTTCACAGTAGGCTACACACACACACACAAAACAGATCATGAATTGCACACGCTTATGCCACTGAAGTAGCACACGTACCGCCGAGCTGCTCAAGGCTCGAGCTCCGATAGATAGGCCCTGCACACATACAAGACGCATGACTTGAAGTAGAGGCCAGGAATAGTGAAACATACCTTCACTGATCGTATTGACAGCATTGTCTCTAGTGTCACAAGATCGCGCATGCGCACAATAAATCGTCGCGACATTACAAATCACAATCAGATTGGTCCGATACACCAGGCATCACATCTTGCAGGCTTCTTTGCTGTAGTGTCCACATTTCTGCATAGACACCTGACATTGCTAGCAGCTCACTATGGCTACCTCGCTCTACAATCACACCATCCTGCAATCAGAGAGGATGTATACACATCACATGACACCACTGTGCACTGTACCTTTAGCACTAGTATCATGTCGGCATGGATGATGGTAGAGAGACGATGGGCCACAATAACAGTAGTTCTACCCTTACACACGTGCTCCAGACTGCTTTGAATGTTTCTCTCTGTCTCAGTGTCCAGGGCTGATGTGGCCTCATCCAGCAGGATGATTGTAGGTGACTTTAGGATGGTGCGAGCAATGGCCACTCTCTGCTTCTCTCCACCACTTAGTTTCAGTCCTCTTTCCCCCACCACAGTGCTGTACTGCTGAGGGAACCCAATGATGCGGGTATGGATATCAGCATGCTCAGCTGCTTTCTCTGCTTCAACATCTGTTGCCTTGGTGTTGCCATAGTGAATATTATAGCGGATGGTATCATTGAAGAGTACTGTGTCCTGGGGGACTACACCAATGCTCTGCCTCAGAGAGTCTTGTTGAACTCTGCTCACATCATGCCCATCAATAGTGATGATGCCATCTTGAATATCATAGAATCGAAAGAGAAGTCGAATAATAGTGCTCTTTCCAGCTCCACTGGGTCCAACTAAAGCCAGAGTGTTCCCAGGTTCCACACAGAATGAGACATCTCTGAGGATTGGTTTCTCTGGAGTGTAATGGAAGTACACATTCTTAAACTCCAGTCGTCCCAGTGTGACATTAAGGGGAGGGGCTCCACTGATGTCCCTGACTTCAGCCTCCACATCCAGAAGATCAAACATGTTCTCCATGTCCACCAAGGCTGCTTGAATCATGCGATAGTAAGTCCCAAAGAAGTTGAGGGGAGCATACAGCTGCAATATGTAGGTACAAAAGAGAACAAAATCTCCTACAGTTAGCAGGCCTTGTGTGACACGGTAGGCACACAGAGAGGCACCTGCCAAAAGACCTAGAGTAATAATGGCATTCTGGCCAGAGCCCAGTACATTCAGGGAGGCCAGACTCTTCCATTCAGCTTCCTGATAGCCTTCAATAGCAGTATTGAATCTCTCCACCTCATAACGCTCCGCCCCATAGTATTTCACAGTTTCAAAGTTCAGAAGCGAGTCCACAGCCTTGGCACGTGCTGCATTGTCTCTTTCATTCATGTCACGACGAAACTTTGTCCTCCACTCTGTGATGTAAATGGTAAAAAGAATGTATCCTAACATAGTTGTAAACACAATGAGACCAAACCAGCCATCAAATGCCACCACAAAGAATACAATGGCTACTCCAATGTCCACAAGGGTAGGGAGAATGTTAAATAGAAGGTAACTCAGTAGGTTGTTAATGCTCTGTGTTCCCCTGTCCATGACACGCAGCACCTCTCCAGTCTTACGTCCAAGATGCCAGCGCAGTGACAGAGAGTGAAGGTGGTGGAGGACATCGACCTGGAGACGACGACTAGTAAACTGCTGGACACGTATCCACAGGAAACTGCGCAGGTTATTGGCCAGTCCCATAGACCCCACCGAGCCCCCCTGAAGGAAGCACAGGACTACATAAATAATGATGGAGGCAAGAGGTAGTGTGAGCTGTGTCTGAGGCACCACGATGTGAAGCATGCGGTCAACACTGTCCACAGAAGTGTTACTGCTCAGTCCATCAACTATCTTCTTGTAGTAAACAGGAACATACACATTGATGACCCTCACAGACACGAGGATGAGGAAGCACACAGCTACCCTAAGCTGGAGGAGGGGATGCCCACGAGGCCAGATATATGGAAACAAGAGTTTTGTCTTGCTCCACAGATCAGAGAATGTCGATGTTCTTCTCTTCTGCACAAAACTCCCTTCCTTGCGTTGTCCCTGGCGACGGTTGTGGTCTGAGATATCCACAGGCTCTGCATTGACCAAAAGAGAGTAGTCCTTAGGACCTCGTGACAACAGTGGCCAGGCCACACCCACCAAAACAAGCAATATCATTAGCATGGCCTGCACAATAAAGAGCACGAGATCAGCAGTGTCCACTTGTGATTCTAGCTGCCACCACCAATGGGAGTTGGACCAGCCCAGCAGCTGAAGGCACTGCCACACGCAGCTCAGTAGCCAGAATAGGACCAGTGCCAGTCCATGGGCCTGACCCAGCCTTCGTCTGTGCCTCTCGCGATATGTCATTCCTGCAGCAGCCACCCATGACGTCATTCCCAGGGCGTCGCGGAGGATAGTGTAGCCATAGACGGCATCCCCATTCTCATGAAGTATTCCTTTCACAACAAGGTCGGTTGTAAATGTCAGTGTGAGTAGGAAGGAGAGAGCCATGACTACGGAAAGAGAGTGAGGGAACGGGAGGCGAATGGACGGTGGAGACGTCGCTCTGCCTAGCACAATTCCAGTGAGGCCAAACACAAACAGCACACCGGCACACGACAGAGAGCCGACCACTTGAGCGAAACATCGCGACAACCCCCCATTGCTCCAGGGAACGGAGTAGGCGTCTCCTGGCTCACAAAACGGCAGCATCACTTCCAGCCTCGTACATCACTTCTTGATGGAATGCAAAACAGTTCTAATAGACGCTCATCCTAAACACATGCATTCCTTACCGGACCACAGGGCCTGATTATCGTTAATTGACTTGTAGTTGGCAGCTACGTGTTCGTACACAGTAACTAAACAAACACCGCAGTGGGTGGAGTATGCAGAAACTGAATGCGGAAGCTGATAAAACTCTGCGTCGAATTAAAGAGTTTACTGTGCGAGAGGAGCTGAAGATGGGCGACGACCTTGGAGACAGTGGCACGCTCCCAACTACGATCGCAGATCTTCTTCGAAGAGTTTTGCAAAAGTTCGGTAGGTCTCATTGCCATTGGCGGATATCCCAGTTACAGAGGGTTGTGCCGGTCATGGTCACGGCATGTCTTCTGTGCAGAGAAAGAAGAGTCCCCCCAGGGCTTTACTGGCGTGCTGGACTTTGACCCTGCCTACCCTGAGGTGTTCTTCTTAATGGTGAAGTGGTACTGGAGACCACAGGAGTTGGCTGACCAACTAGTACAGCAGTATCCATCTTACATCACTGTACTGTCATTAGTGTTTGTGGGCTACAGTGTGAGATGGTGTTTGTTGCTATACATGTTTCTGTGGTAACTAAAGCATCACCTACATGTTGACATAGCTGTGCCCACACACACATGATTCTCTGGGGTCATGTTCCACTTTAAGGATTCCTTGACCCATGTTCAGATTCCAAGCAAGTTGTCGCCTGGCTCAAAATGAAGATGTCGTCGTAGCTCCAGCCATCACCAAGAGGAAGTGGGCAATTGTCAGAGCAGTAAGGTAAGTCCTACCTCCAGCAGTAAGGTAAGTCCTACCTACTGTGGGGCTAGAGGAAGTGAGGAAGGTACTTTTCCCCCCTCAACTGTAGTATATTCACTTTTGGAATTCTCTATATCTGTAGGTACTGGCAGCAAAAGTTCCCTGAAGATTTCAAAGTAAGTGATAAATCTTGACACCATGTTCTGATAGT
The DNA here is from genome assembly GCA_963970385.1 of Theonella swinhoei. NCBI lineage: Eukaryota > Metazoa > Porifera > Demospongiae > Tetractinellida > Theonellidae > Theonella > Theonella swinhoei. The sequence continues at coordinate 7,863 of OZ019955.1, read as the reverse complement.
GGGTAATAATGTATATTGTGTGAAGGTGAGTCATGAGCTGCAGCAAGATGTGGAGACAATGCAGCAGTTGATGAGAGAGGGCAATGAAGCAGAAGACATGATTAACTCCATCTCTCTGGATGCCATGTAAGACCCTTCTTGTCCTAGTAGTTGTCATGAGTCCTACTTCCCTTCCTCTGTCCAGTGGAGAGGAGCGATGGCTCAGCTACTCCATTGCTCATTCCTTACGTGGTCCTCTCAAACAGAGCCTCAGTTTTGAAGCTACTTCAGCCAGAGACTTTGCAGAAATTCTCTGTTGTCTTGACTACAAGTTATACCGTCGCATACCTGTGAGTGAGAGGCCCATTACATGTAAACACCCTGCATTATGTGATCTCCCTCAGTTCAGTGAATTCTGTATATATGCCCATGCTGCCAAGCCAACTGATGAGACTCCTCGTATTGAGGAGTGTATTCGTCTGTTCAATGGTGTGACCACTTGGGTCGTATCAAACATCCTGCGAGAAATTACCATGGTTAAGAGAGCAGCCATTGTTGACAAATTCATTGAGTGTACAAGGGTAGGTTCTTCTCTGTATTAAGAGTGAGTAGTGATTGTGGGCCATGTCTTCTTCAGCACCTCTTTGACCTGCATGCCTACAACACTCTGCTGGCAGTCGTTGGAGGATTGAACCACTTTTCAATTCGCAGACTAGCCCAAACATGGGCCAAGGTTGACAAGTCCAAGAAAGAGGTAGGAACCTTTTATCTTCCCTCATCACCTCCTACCCTCTCCCTCCCTCCCTCCCTCCCTCCCCCCTATCCAGGAACTAGAGCATAAAACTGAATTCTTCAGTTCCAACTCAAATTTCTCCACATATCGTCAGGCTGTCCAGGGTCTTGATGGTGCTTTCCACATTCCCATGCTGTGAGTTTCAGTGGCCCTTTACATGTACACAGGACATTGTGTCTTGCCTCTCTCAGAGGTGTTGTCCTGAAGGACTTGGTGGCCATTGACATTCAAGCCAAAGATTTTGTCAACCCTGGACAGGGTTTGCTGAACATGAACAAGTACCGCAACCTGTGGCGTGTATTTAATGGCATTCGTAGCGGCCAGATCACCCCTCCCCTCCTCACTCCTAATCTTGACAGGATGAGGGTGCTGAGGGTAAGTCAGGTCTGACCTTGACTGCACACTACAACCAACAGTGGACTATTAACCTGCAGGCAGCTATTGGTCAAAGTCACCTGACAGATGAGGCATTGGAGGAATTGTCAGAGGCCCGGGAGCCACGGCAACGAGCTGGCCGTCCAGTTGGTGGGGTCTCAACTCAGAGCAATTTGCCAAAATTTTCTTCTTGGGCCGAAGGGGAACAACCCCAGCTGGATAGTGTGACTCTCACCAAACATGTGAAACAGATGGTGGATGTAAGTATGATGGAGGGTGTGTGTGTGTGTGTGTGTGTGTTTGTGTGTATGTGTGTGTGTGTGTGTGTGTGTGTGTGTGTGTGTGTGTGTGTGTGTGTGTGTGTGTGTGTGTGTGTGTGTGTGTGTGTGTGTGTGTGTGCTTGGTGTACATGTGGTTCCTGCACAGGCTGTGTTCAGAGCGTATGACACTGACCACAGTGGTACCATCAGCTACCAGGAGTTTGAGTCCATCTCCTCCAACTTTCCTTTCATTGAATGTTTCTCGGTTCTCGACCAGGACAAGTAAGGCCAGAGTCTTCCTTCTCAGAAATGTGTGTTGTCCATATACATGTACAGTGATGGGACCATCAGCTATGATGAGATGCTACAGTACTTTCTGTCAGCCAATTCTCTACTGAGGGAGCGCTTCACTCATCGATTTGAAGAGCACACCTTCCTGGGGACCGCAGTGTGTGAGCATTGCAAGGGCATGGTGAGAGCTACTGAAGGTTTAACCCTTGTGGGATTGCCTATCACATTGAATAACTTCAGATGAAGGGTATTGTGAAACAAGGTGTAAGGTGCAGGGACTGCGGTATCTCCTGCCACAAGCACTGTAAGGACCATGTAGTGGTGGATTGCAACAAGAGAAAGGCACGCAAATGTGAGTGCATGTTATTAGAATGCACCTGTTAGTGTAATTACCACACCTCATTCATGTTCAGCTAAAAAGACTGATTCACTTGTGGAGTCTGGAGAGACCGAATTGTACGGCCATGGAGAGTCTTTACTGAGGGAGCGTTTGCAGCGGGCAGAGGAGGTGAGGTTCCTTGGTGTCAAGGTGTCACTCAATTGATTGCCATATGTACTCGCAGGCTCGGGATGCCTACTCCTTAGAGAATGCTGAGCTGCAGGCTCGCTTGGCTGAGGCCAATGCTAAAATTCAGGAGCTTCAGGCCCACATTGCCATGATTCGCCAGCACACCATTGGCTTTATTCTGGAACAAATGAACACTGCTGGACCAGCCACTAGTGATGTGTGATATGATGTTTTCAACCACTCCTCGTTATAATTAGTGCGCGTGCGTGCGTAATTGTACATTCGATGCTAATTAGCCGGTTCAACAACTGGGGGCACAGAGATCTGGTTGATTAACCGGATGTCTGATGCTGACGTAACGATCCACAACACATTCTTCACCTTGATATCATTGAAAGTGAAATCAACTTCAAATTGAAAGTGAAAATTAACAAAATCCTTATATATAGGGATAAACCATAGCAATTCCTACATACACAGTACTACCCTACTGTGTGATATAGTATACATAATATTATATAATATAATGTATAATAGGCTGCGCTATGAATCTCATTAATACCCAAACCACAACTGTTTTAGTACAGCTGCGCTATATAAACGCAATCCCGCGCTACCCTCGCCCTGGATTGCCCAAACAGTTGTCGTTTGGGTGTTAATGAGATTCTGCCCTATGAATCTCATTAACACCCAAACCACAACTGTTTCAGTACAGCTGCGCTATATAAACCCAATCCCGCGCCACTCTGGCCGCCCAGGGAATGTGCTTCCCCGTTGCCCAAACAGTTGTCGTTTGGGTGTTAATGAGATTCTGCGCTATGAATCTCATTAACATCCAAACCACAACTATTTCAGTATAGCTGTGCTATATAAACCCAATCACGCCCCAGGTCCGCCCGCCCAGGGAATGTGCTTCCCTGGATTGCCCAAATAGTTGTCGTTTGGGTGTTAATGATATATTGCGCTATGAATCTCATTAACATCCAAACCACAACTGTTTCAGTACAGCTGCGCTATATAAATCCAATCGCACCACTGTCCGCACAGGGAATGTGCTTCCCTGGGTTGCCCAAACAGTTGTCGTTTGGGTGTTAATGAGATTCTGCGCTATGAATCTCATTAACATCCAAACCACAACTGTTTCAGTACAGTTGCGCTATATAAACCCAATCCCGTTCAACCCTGTCCGCCCAGGGAATGTGCTTCCCTGGGTTGCCCAAACAGTTGTCGTTTGGGTGTTAATGAGATGAATCTCATTAACACCCAAACCACAACTATTTTGTCTCCCCTCTGTCTCCCTCCTCTATACCTTGCCTTTCCCCTTCTCTCCCCCTTCTCTCCTGGTCTCCCACTTGTCTCCCCTTCTCTTACTTCTCTCCCCCTTCTCTCCCCCTTGTCTCCTCCTTGTCTCCCCATCTCTCTTCCTTGTCTTCACTCTTCTCCCACCCTTCTGTCACCTCTCTCTCCCCTTTGACTCCCCCTTGTCTTTAACCTTCTCTCCCCCTTGTCTCCCCTTGTCTCGCCATTTTCTCCCCCTTCTCTCCACCTTTGTCTCCCTCATTCCCTTTTCTTTGTCTCCCCTTCTCTTTCCTTGCTTTCTCCCTTCTCTATCCCTTGTCTCCCCCTTCTCTCCCCCTTTGCCTCCCCGGTCTCTCCCCCTTACTTCCCCCTTTTCTCCCGCTTCTCTCCCCCTTGTCCCCCTCCTCTCCCCCTTGTCTCCCCTCTTCTCTCCCACTTGTCTCCTCTCTTCTCTCCCACTTGCCTCCCCTTTGTCTCCCCCTTGTCTCCTTTTGTCTTCTTGTCTCCCCCTTGTCTCCCCTTTGTCTCACCTATTCCCTCCCCCTCTCTCCTCTTCTCCCTCTCCTCTCCCCCTTTTCTCCCCCTTGTCTCCCCCTTGTCTCCCCTACTTCTCTTCCCCTTGTCTTCCCCTTGTCTTCCTCTTGTCTCACTCTTCTCTCTTCCTTGTCTCTCCCCCTTTTTTCTCCCTCCTCTCCTACTTGTCTCCCTCCTCTCCTCCTTGTTTCCCCTCTCTTCTCCTCCTTGTCTCCTTGCCTCCCCTCTTCTCTCCCCCTTGTCTCTTCCTTGTCTCCCCCTTGTGTACCCTTTGCCTCCCCCTCGTCTCCTCCTTGTCTCTCCTTTGTCTCCCTTGTCTCCCCCTTCTTACCCGCTTCTTTCTCCCTTCTCTCCCCTCTTCTCTCCCCCTTCTCTTTCCTCCTTGTCTTCCCTTTATCTCCCCCCGTCTCTCCTCTTGTCTCCCCTTGTCTCCCCCTTTACTCCTCCGTCTCTCTCCCTTGTCTTCCCACTTGCCTCCCCCTCTCCTTGTCTCCCCTTTCTTCCCCCTTGTCTCCCCCTTGTCTTCCCCTTCTCTCCACCTTGTCTCCCACCCCTCCCCGTAGTCTCCCACTTGTTTCCCCTCTTCTCTCCCCCTTGTGTCCTGTCTCCCCCTTCTCCCCCTTGTCTCCCCCTTCCCTTCCCCTTGTCTCCCACCTCTCCCCTTGTTTCCCACTTGTCTCTCTCCCCCTTGTGTCCCCCTTCTCTCCCAAATGTCTCCCCCTTTCTCTCCCCCTTGTCTTTCTTCTCTCTTTTTTGTCTCCCCCTTCTCACTCTTTTTATGCCTTCTCTCCCCCTTTTCTCCTCTCTTCTCTCCCCTTCAGACTAAAGAAGACTAGACAAGAGTAGACTAGACTAGACTAGAGTAGACTAAGACTAAAGAAGACTAGACTAGAAAAGACAAGATTAAAGTAGACTAGACTATAGTAGAATAGACTAGAGAAGACTAGAGTAGACTAGAATAAGTAGACTAGAGTAAAGAAAACTAGACTAGACTAGACTAGACTAGAGAAGACTAGACTAGAGTGGAAGAGTAGACAAGAGTAGACTAGACTGGAGAGTACTAGAGTAGACTAGAGTAAAGAAGACTACACTAGAGTACACTAGGCAAGAGTAGACTACATTACAAAAGAAGAGACTAGAGTACACTAAGCTACAGAAGTCCAGACTAGACTAGACTAGGGCTACCTAGCCCTAGCCCTTAGAAAAGACTAGACTAGAGTAGACTAGACAAGACTAGAGAAGAATAGAGTAGTCTAGACTCGAGTCACATCAGATACTTTCAGGCTATAACATAACATTTTTGTATGAAATATTTCCTCTAAATTTCCATGATATTCGCAACACTTTACTAATCAAAAATTTTAGGTCTTTTACTGATATTACAACATAAATATTTCTGATTACAATACATTTCCATCCCTGTCTATATCTGAAATCATATCCGTTACACTTTCGGTAACAATATAATACAAACTATTAAGACCAACTTAAGGACTTATTGTTCACTTACATAATCACAAACTTTATATCTGGTTTCAGGGTCCACTTCTGTTATCACATCTGGTCAACTTCCAGTATCACATTCGAGTCCATGCCACTTTTCTGGTATTACATCCGGTACACTTTCGGCAACAATACGGACTTCAACTAAACCAACAACTTGGAATTACAACTTGTACAATTCATGGTAAAATTTCGGATTTCCAAACGAAATCAAGGACTTCCTGTATAACATCCGGTACGCTTCCGGTCACATGACAAACTTTCCGACCAAAACAATTTTCATCACCTTCCAGTGACAAAACTGTTACACTTTCTGGAAATCACTGGCTTTCGGCATTTCTTTCTCCATTTCCGGTCCCGATAAAAACTCCAACCAAACCACTCCCTGTCTACTTCCGGTGTCACATCCGTTCCAATTCTTACCCTAGCACTCGCCCGATAAACTTCCGGTGACATATCCTGTCTGACTTCCGGTCCTAGGCCTCTCCCTATCAACTTCCGGTGTCACATCATGTTCGCCATAGCCCTACTCCGGTCGATATCCCGCCCTAGACTTATCCTGAGCAATTTCTGGTGACATCCTGTACGCTTTCGTTTGAACATCCGGTCCGATTTCCAACCCTAACACTATCCTTACCAACTTCCTGTGTCATATCCTGTCAGCTTCCGGTGGAACATCCGGTCCAAATTCCAGCACTAGCCCTTGCCGAATCAACTTCCGTTTTCACATCCGGTCCACTTCCGGTGACACATCCGGTCCGACTTCCGGCCCTAGGGCTAGGGCTAGGGCTAGGGCTAGGGCTAAGGGCTAGGGCTAGGGCTAGGGCTAGGGCTAGGGCTAGGGCTAGGGCTAGGGCTAGGGCTAGGGCTAGGGCTAGGGCTAGGGGCTAGGGCTAGGGCTAGGGCTAGGGCTAGGGCTAGGGCTAGGGCTAGGGCTAGGGCTAGGGCTAGGGCTAGGGCTAGGGCTAGGGCTAGGGCTAGGGCTAGGGCTAGGGCTAGGGCTAGGGCTAGGGCTAGGGCTAGGGCTAGGGCTAGGGCTAGGGCTAGGGCTAGGGCTAGGGCTAGGGCTAGGGCTAGGGCTAGGGCTAGGGCTAGGGCTAGGGCTAGGGCTAGGGCTAGGGCTAGGGCTAGGGCTAGGGCTAGGGCTAGGGCTAGGGCTAGGGCTAGGGCTAGGGCTAGGGCTAGGGCTAGGGCTAGGGCTAGGGCTAGGGCTAGGGCTAGGGCTAGGGCTAGGGCTAGGGCTAGGGCTAGGGCTAGGGCTAGGGCTAGGGCTAGGGCTAGGGCTAGGGCTAGGGCTAGGGCTAGGGCTAGGGCTAGGGCTAGGGCTAGGGCTAGGGCTAGGGCTAGGGCTAGGGCTAGGGCTAGGGCTAGGGCTAGGGCTAGGGCTAGGGCTAGGGCTAGGGCTAGGGCTAGGGCTAGGGCTAGGGCTAGGGCTAGGGCTAGGGCTAGGGCTAGGGCTAGGGCTAGGGCTAGGGCTAGGGCTAGGGCTAGGGCTAGGGCTAGGGCTAGGGCTAGGGCTAGGGCTAGGGCTAGGGCTAGGGCTAGGGCTAGGGCTAGGGCTAGGGCTAGGGCTAGGGCTAGGGCTAGGGCTAGGGCTAGGGCTAGGGCTAGGGCTAGGGCTAGGGCTAGGGCTAGGGCTAGGGCTAGGGCTAGGGCTAGGGCTAGGGCTAGGGCTAGGGCTAGGGCTAGGGCTAGGGCTAGGGCTAGGGCTAGGGCTAGGGCTAGGGCTAGGGCTAGGGCTAGGGCTAGGGCTAGGGCTAGGGCTAGGGCTAGGGCTAGGGCTAGGGCTAGGGCTAGGGCTAGGGCTAGGGCTAGGGCTAGGGCTAGGGCTAGGGCTAGGGCTAGGGCTAGGGCTAGGGCTAGGGCTAGGGCTAGGGCTAGGGCTAGGGCTAGGGCTAGGGCTAGGGCTAGGGCTAGGGCTAGGGCTAGGGCTAGGGCTAGGGCTAGGGCTAGGGCTAGGGCTAGGGCTAGGGCTAGGGCTAGGGCTAGGGCTAGGGCTAGGGCTAGGGCTAGGGCTAGGGCTAGGGCTAGGGCTAGGGCTAGGGCTAGGGCTAGGGCTAGGGCTAGGGCTAGGGCTAGGGCTAGGGCTAGGGCTAGGGCTAGGGCTAGGGCTAGGGCTAGGGCTAGGGCTAGGGCTAGGGCTAGGGCTAGGGCTAGGGCTAGGGCTAGGGCTAGGGCTAGGGCTAGGGCTAGGGCTAGGGCTAGGGCTAGGGGCTGGCTAGGGCTAGGGCTAGGGCTAGGGCTAGGGCTAGGGCTAGGGCTAGGGCTAGGGCTAGGGCTAGGGCTAGGGCTAGGGCTAGGGCTAGGGCCTAGGGCTAGGG